>JAPYZO010003159.1:0-13210 GCA_030522905.1 Torymus flavipes
ATTGAATTAGTTTAGTTTAATTTTCATTTTATAATGATTCTAAATGTCAAAGGATTCGTAAAACCTTGTGGTACAAATATGTACCACATAGCACTGAACTTGTTAATATTATATATAGAACTTGTAATCATGCACATGAATTATATTTAAAATTTTCTAGAAAAGTCGGATAGACAACTTTTACAATAATTTAAGCATATACTAAATTACATTTCAGTGAATACATATTCAAAATTAACATGTGCTTTTTTAAATTACTAACTACTATTGTAGTACTTAATCTAATTGAAATCACTTTACTGATAAAAGGTCTATTTTTTTTCTTGAAAATAATAATTTACAAGATAAAAGTAAAAATAATGTTTAGTAGTGGTTTTCAAATGAAAATAATACTGACCCTTCTTCTCCTCAGCAGCAGCTGGGGCAGCACCACCAGCGGCAGCTACGGCGGGAGCAGCACCACCACCAACTGGCATCGAGCAAAGCTTTTCACGGCCTAGAAAATAAATAAAAAATGAATTATGTACCTGTAGGATAACTTATAGATTATTGATTTGATAAATGTTGTGCAAATAGGATGAAACATACCCTGAGCGATCACTTCCTCAATGTTCTTGCCATTGAGTTCAGTGATGACCTTCTTCAGTTTCTCGGCATCGACTTCGATACCGACCGAAGAGAGGATCTTCTCGATGTCAGTCTGGTTCGGGGTAGTCTTACCACCGAGGATAGCCAAAAGGTAAGCGGCCACGTAACGCATTCTGAAATGATACACAAAGTGCGCTTTTAGGTTAAGTTTCTTGAACGATCGAACGAATTTTATATAAAATTTAAAAAATCTTCAGTTAAAAGTTTAACATCACAACGCTTCAGTCGAAAGATGGTGTGAATTTAATCATCATTGTATTTTACATTATTTAAACGTTTATGTCAACTAGTACGAAACGACACAGCATGGACAACATTGTCGGTATAGCACGCGACTATCATCCACTTGCATCACTATTTATTTTTATGCAATTTACGTACCCGGCGATTGAATTTAATTGTTTATTTGTTAAAGAAAAGGTAGTAATAAATATTTTTTATAATTTTAACTTATTTTCACTTACTTTAAGTCTTGAACGACACGAAACGTGCAGACCGCTAAAGTACAAAAACGTTCGTACCCTCTGGTTGGGAACAAAATGGATGAGGCACTAGTTACGCACTACTGACAATAGCTCGGTTCAAAATTTCCCGTAATATCATATAGTGATAAAAATTTCTCTAGAATGCATTGAACTATAATAACGTTGTACTAAATTAATACAAATAAGTATTTAAATTAATTTAAAAATTATTTATTTTATCTGTAATACTAATGCTGTTTTTTTTAGCTTAGTAAAAGATATTTAAATTTTTATTGTCTTTTTCTATCTATTATTACACATTTAAATAAAAATAATTAATATTTTTATGTAAAATTTAATGCATTATTTAAGATATTAAATGTTTGCTCAAATTAAAACTCTGAAACACTTGTTTTTTTTTCAAAATAAATTGTACAGAAAATATGTTTTTCAAACATATCTTTGTTTTGGTAGCATTGATGAAGCAACGCGCAGCCGCGTGCATCATTTAGCCGCGATAACGGTTATTTGAAATGTTTTTGAATGCCCAACAATCGCGACTCGTGCACGTATTTTGTGAACAATCGTACGTTTATTATAAGAAGAAAACGTTAAATGAGTTTAAAAAACTCAGATAGTAAATAGTGAGAGTGTGAGACGAAGCTGCTAAAATGAGGAAAAGTTCGACGACAACAAGGCGTCGATCCTCGTCGAATCCTGGCAGATTTTCACAACAGGATGCAGACAGAAATTCCATGAGAATGGATCCACGAAGACAACAAACTTCAAAAGGAAAAGATGGTAATTATGGTAATCAAGATACAATGATTCCAAAGCCAAGAATACGTAGCTCTTCATCTGATAGACTCAGTGGCATGCGGAAGTCTAATCTTCGTCCTACTACAGGTAATCTATTTTCTTTGTATAGACTAAATAGGTTGTTAAAACAGTATATTAAAAGATACATATATTTTTAAGGTGCAAAAACCTCTTTAGGACAGTATAGTACAGGATCATCTGCTATTTCACCTATGCCAAACACTCGATTTACCCATGGAATTGAAAGGCCTAGTAGACCATCAACTATGGATCCCATTAACAGAGGTAGAGCATCCAATAATGATCCATCCAATTTAGCTTCAAAAGGGTACATTACACCTATGGCTAGTGGCTCACGACTTGCACCTTCAAGTGATGGTAGAAGTGTGAGGGCATCGTCTGCAGAGAGAGCTAGTGCACTTGCTCCAAAAGGTCCTAAAAAAGATGGCAGGCCACTCAACGATAAAAATTATCAAAATGAAATGCTAAGTAAAATTGATAATTATTTTCACTCTATTGGACAGAGTACAATTTTGAATAGCAATGGAAGCATTAAGCCTCTTACTTTAAAAATATTTGTTGAAGCAACAAATTTGTTAATTAAACTTCTTGATATGAAGCAGTCACTGACTGCAGCCAATTATATTGAAGAAATACCAAAAATAGCAAAAAAACTCCATTACCCAGGACTGATGAATAAGTCTTGGCTAAAAACTGCAAACACAATGCACTCATGGCCTCATGCTATTGGATGGATTTGTTGGCTGGTTGAATTATGTGAAGTTAAGGATTTGGCTAGTGAAATATTTACTCTTGAAAGATTGCCTATCATAGGTGAATCCGAGGAAGAAAAAGAAAATCACAGAAATACTTTTTTCGTAATGATTCAATGTTACAAAGCATGGAATGAAGAAAGACCCGAAGAAGAAGAAAGAATTATACAACAATTTTTTCAAGAAGAAGCTGAAAGGAGAGGTATCAATGCACAAAGATATGAACAAATACAGTCAGAATATCAAAAAGTTCAAGAAAACTTAGAAAAAGAACAAGAGAAAACCAATAAAACTACAGAAGAAATAAATCAGTTGCAACAAACTTTAAATAACATGAAAGAGGATCGAAATAAACAAAAGGAACACCTTATAGAACTACAGAAATATGTGGAAAAAACAACTAAAGATATTGAACAGCTGGACAAGGATACAGTTTCATTTACAAAAGATATTGAACAACTTGAACTTACCAAAGAAGAATTAAATGGCAAAATAAAGCAGCAGCCAATGTCTGTTACTGAAAGAGATGAAATAGTTAAAGCATGTACTGAACAACAAAATTATATACAAAATTTTGAAGCTCATCTAGAAGAAATTAAGAAAGAAGCATACTCTTTGGATATGCGTTTAGTTTCATCAAATACAAATCTTGTGAAAACCATATTAGCATATAATCAAGCACTTTTTATACAACTTTCTGATGCTAATATTAATATTGATGAACTTTTGATGCCAGAAAATGGAATATGTGAGGCTGATTTTTTGAACAGACTAGAGGCCAAAAAGACTTTAATGAATGTTTTTATGCAGGAAAGGAGTAAAGAATTAAAAAAGAAAACTACTTTATTAGAATCTCATAATACAGAAATAGAAGCAATGCAAACTAAAAGAGATGCACTTTCAGAAAAGGTAGAGAAAAAGAAAGCCTCAGAAGAAAAGCGTAAACAAGAACTGAAAGTTAAAGAAAATAAAAAACGGGATGAAATTAAAAAATTACACAACGTTACTACAGAGATAAATGAACTAGTTACTAAAGCATCAAATGAATTAGACACAGTTAATCAGCAATTAGGAGATGCAGTAGATAAAAGAGAAGCAGTTCTGAGAAAGAATGTGCATTTACAAGACTCTGCTAAAACATTATTTACCCAAATGAATAATATTTTTGATGAACATAGAGGTAAACTTAGAAAAACACTAGACATTTATTTAAGTAAAATTTAGATTTTTTACATGTAATATATATTTAATTAGTCATAATTTGTAAATTAAATAGTGTAAAGTTATTATAAAAATAATATTCGAGAATCTAAAATTAATCTAGGCATAAAAATTGTTCAATATTTTTACATTCTATGAATTAATTAAAACTTAAATTAAAAATTTAACTAATTGTTATTTTTACAATGGTTAATAGTTATAATTGTACAGATTTACTACAATTTATTTTTATGTAAATACATGTATTTTTCATTTCAATATAAATTTATACACTTTGATTTTAAAACATAAGTCAAAACCTTATTGTTGATTTTATTTATATAATTAATACCTACATAAAAATGTAAAATGATTATAAATTGAATTTTCATAACATTTTTATAAAACTTCATTTCACATTTACAAATAAGTCTTTATTACAAATACTTAGCATTAGAAATCTATAAACAATAAAATACATCTTTTGTTTCTAATTATGTACAAAATTTTAACAGACTTCCGATTTCAATTCTTCAGCTAAATTAGTTTGTGTTGATAATTCTTAAAAATAATTTGGTTTAATTATACCGATTAAATATTGACGTTTACTATAGAATGTATTCGTTAATTCAGAAAAAATTTTATAAATAATCAAAATTATTCAAAAATTTAATAACTATAACTTAATTGTCAAAAAAGAGTTATAATACACTATCCAATGGTAAAAAAAGTACGTAAAATAATATTTTTTGTTACATACGATTAGAATTTTTCTTCATTATTTAAAAATGCTGAATAAAATTTGTTTCCATCATTATAATAAAAGCATTTTATGTTTTAAGAATAGACTATATTCAAAACAATTTTTTCAATACTTTTTAAGTATCATGAAAATGCATACTTATAATATTTATTTAAAATTAATCTTTTTATTCCATTCTGATATACATATAAAACAAATCTATTTTTTGATGAAATTAAATATTTTCAATAGAATTATCTACACTAATTATTTATTTTTCCTCTTCCAATATAATGTCTCAAACTCTAAAATTTTATTCACATTTGTCATTGAAGAAAGCATTAGCTAAAGAAGAAAAATCAAAACTTCCAGTTCTCAGTAAACACTCGACTGAAGAACGGCTTTTTGCAGTAGACAGGAGAAAGTAGCATTAACCTCTTGACAGAGTATTTCAGCAACATCGTCGCCTAAGGCTGCCTGGGCCGAACTTACTCTTCCAAGCTGTACGAGCAGGTCGATTGCCCCGTCCACGAGCGGTGGAAAAGCAAAGCCAATCCTCGTCAGAGAAGGTAAAATGGGCATGAATAATGAAACACGATCTTTGGAGGGTAGAGCACCTAGAAGCGTCCCCAGAGTATTGATGGCTAGTCGACAAACGCCTAGTGCTTTGGGTAGCGCGTACTGAACAGCTAAGTGCGAGACGAGGTCAACTGCAAAAACTTGCTTGTCCAACTCTGGCTGTGCCATCAATTCGGGTATCCAATCTAGACATATATGCATCGATGGGATTCCGGCTACTGTTACTGGAATCAGTTCCCGTGGATAACCCTGTTTTTTCGACAAAAATTTAAATTTATAAATTTTATATCGTATTTTATATATCTCGATATAATTTAATTATTCGTAAAATTTTAAATTTACCTGAAAATGAACTAATTTTGCAAGAGAAGGATCTGCTATAAATACTTGGTGGAGATAAGAGCAGACAACACTCCTTATTTCTCTAAGAGACCACATTTGTCCAGCAACTGTCCTATCCTCTTCTGTTTCGAGACATGCTTCTAGCAATATTTGTACAGCAGCGCTCTCTTGACCAGCAATGAGAGCTGTTTTAAGTTCTTCTCTTTCTACTTCGCTGGTCAACTGTCCAGTTTTTTCGGTCAGTGGTCTGTCTTGCATATGCCTTGACAATTGAGATCTAGATGCTGCTAATGTTGCTTGTAAAATTCTGAAAATATAATCATAATTAACAACACGTCCATCATTAACTATTAATGAAATTCAAATTATGAAATGATGAAATACCTAAGTATCACGTATAAAACAGGTGCACACCGAAATACCCTCATATCACAGCGCAAAACTTGAAGAGGATCTAGGACAATGTTCTCTTGTGTAAGGAAAACATTTGATACTGGTGAATTGTCTATAAATAGTGCATTGATTGAAAGTACCCATAAACAGCGAGGTAAAACTGTATTTAGCCTTAGCCATACTTGCTGGTATAATTCTGAAATATTTAAAATTAAAATATTAATAATTTTTAAAATTATAATTCTTATAATAAAAATAAAAAAAATATATCATACCTTGTATATACCTAGGTACTTTTTCGTACAAAATCTTTTTGAAGTGTTGTATAATAGTTTTAGCATAAGGCCAAATATCTGTAGGCTTCATTGACATCAATTGTCTCAGTAGCATGCCTGTTCTGGAGGGACAACTCTGAATGTACTCAAAGGCTTCTTTGATAGTTGAATCGTTAACAACGACTGTTTCATGATTCTTAATTTTGACGTTATCAACGTTTATTACCTCGTCATCCAACCAGTCGTCTACAAGCGATAAATGTGGAAAATGCGTTGCTAATAACCTCAGCAAGGGCGAAAAAAGTCCAGCATAATTTGCTTGGTCTCTCTGTACCTGCTGAAGCAGATACTTGATCGGTAGCTCGGATAAAAATTCGGTTGAATATGATTTCACCTTGCGATTTTGGATTATGAAAGTGTGCATATTCGCCAATCTCACGTCTTCGTATAACAATAAATAGTAAAGCAGTAATAACTGAGACGTCACAGATGGTTTGACATTGTTAATAGTTTCACAAATATCCATTTCCATGCTATCGTCCAAACGTGACGTCTTTCTCCTTTGATCGAAATTGGCGCCGAAAACGCTATTTTGGAAAACTCGTCTGATTTCATCTTCCGTAATTGGTTTATTTGTGTGCTCGATAGCTTTGTTATTCGTGGCGAGGATTGAATTGACGTAAACTTCAACAAGAGCCGGTAAAACAGGATGCAATGGAGATACACTATCGCATATTTGCCGATAGATCCAATTTTTAATTGGCACTTTGTGTTTAGCAAAAGCTCGAGATTTGAGAAGTTGGTGTATACAATGAACAGGCAAAAATCCTGGAATATTGGCGTTTAATTGTGCTGTGACAGGAACTTTTACGGCGTGTGACGTGACGACCTGCTCTGTAAATATATCCTGCATGAAAATCTGTTTCATTCGCGTTAGATTGTTTGGCCTTATAGGTATTTTCATGCCGAGAGTTGCACATACTAACTCACAGATAGCCGAAAGTTGATTACTGTGAAAATGAATTGCCATAAGCAACAACATTTCACCAAAACTGGCAGAGACTCCACTTGCGCTCTCAAAGTAAGCCTCTTCACGAACAAGCCACTGTACCCACTCAATGCAAGGCTTTTCAAGATTGTGGTGACCTATGAGGGAAGGACAAGCTATAAGCATACATAAACCCAATGAAACAAATCTAACTCCAGCTGGTGAGGGAGGTGGATGCGATGTTAAAAGTTTAACAATCATCTGGACTTCTTCATCTTGAAATTTAATGCCACCAATGCCTCGAAGTGCACAATATAACCTAAGTAATGTGCTAGCTTGAACCACACGACATTCTGCTAACTGTCCATCTGTACTGTGAGAAGTTATTGTTTGCAACCTTCGTAACAGTTCATCTCTCAATGCCTGCAAGGCAGTATGTGACTCCCATTTTCTTTTTTGGCCATTCCTTATAAACAGTGCAATCCATGATCTGACCTAAGAATAAAAAAATGCATTTCAAATTTGAGATAAATCATCGTTGTTACTTACATTATTTATAATTAATACTGTTACATTATTTATATTAATAATTAATACTGTTACGTTATTTATATTAATAATTAATACTATTACATTATTAATAAAATACCAATTTTATAACGTTAGATAAATTTTTAGCAAATAATAATTAAAAGTATAGAATTCATAAATTTACCTGTTGGTCACTGCCAAGCAAAAGGCCAGATACAAAAGCAACTATATCACTTTCTGAAACTGTACCATTTATATTGTTATTTTTTAAGCTCAGAGTTATAGCCAAAGCTGGCATTCTACACAGTTCAATACACTTCGCCCGTACTACAAGTGCTTGGCTTGGGTTCATTTGACACAAAATTGTTAAAGTATGAGTTCTTATACTACTCAGTGCAGATTCTTCTTGACGCTCACCATTAGCAATTAGGTGAGAACAAACTTCCATAAAGCAATCAGGATTATTGGCAATGATCCAACAAACTATTTCAGGTCCATGTTTGATGTGAAGTAGCGTTTCAGATATATTAGGTATCGATAAAAGGTCTGGTAATTCAGCCAAGGCAATACAAATTATATAACTAATTTCTTCTATATACACAACACTATCAAACAAGTCAGATTGTTTAATTTGAAATTCCTGATTCTTTTGAAGCTCTTGTATTTGAGATTCTATGAATAGAATTTCACTTAGAACCAAACGAATTCGTCGATTAGCATCACTGCGCTCAAATTCCAGGATTAATGCACTTTGAAGTGACTGTGCCAAAATACTATCTCCTTGTACATTGCCCTTCTTTTGTCTAAAAACAAAAACAAGGAATAAAATGAAGTAAATGTTTTTAAATTAAGAAATTAAGAAGTAAATGATAAATAACATTAATAAATTATTAGTAAAAGTGTTTTTAGATCAATATCAAAAAGTTTTCAAAGGATCATAAGAATTACAAATATTAGTGCAACGTAGCATACAAATAACTCCAAATTTTTGAATGAAAATGACAAAACCCAACGTACAAAACACTTTGTTTAAAATAATCAAACTTTCTGAAAATCATTAGATACCAGCCCCTGAAACTTATTTGAAAAAGCAAGCTAGTATTCAATATGCTCATCAATTGTCCGTCGACAACATTTAATTATATTTATGTATGGATGATATTCAATGTTATACTCATTCCTATAACTCACAAATAAAAAGACTACCTATAACTATATAATTCTCCCTCCCGATGCACCCATGAACCCTTCAAAATTCAAAAGCCAACCACCGGCTCAACAAGTGAGTGCAGACTCACCGTAGCTGCTGCTCCCTTCGCACATCAATTTCCAGGCTGTGAAAATCGATGGATAGCAAAGCGACCATCGAGTTGACGGACTCGATACCCGAGAGTATTGTCAAGATCTCTTTTCTGGCCTCGACGCACTCCTCCGTGGTGTCCAGTGGAGCAATCAGGCTCATCCTAACCAAGCAGGGCAAAATTGGTCGCACCTGGCGTTCCGTACACTTGGCGAGCTCGCCTGTGTTGACGGTCTGTATGGCTGCGAAGACCTTCGGCGAGACCGGCGGCCCCGGCGCCGCCGACGACTTGCTACTCATCGTCGTCCCTGCACGAGGAGTCGTCGGTGCTGGTGATAACAATCCGACTCCGGTCTGTCGCATTCGCGGACTTGCTCAAGCCTGGACGCCGCCATGTTTTCCCGCTCGTAGGCACGCCGTCCGCCGCACGCGCTGCGCTGCAGGGAAACGATGATTGCTCGTGACGTCACGACGAGGGGGGAGAGGGAGAGAGGAGAACGTCACCGCGCCGCGTGTGCAACATAGGGTGTAGTATACTATATATAGGTATATAATAATATAGTACGTATATATATATGATTAGATAGCGTCGTCTGCAGTCATAAAATTTTTCTTTTTTTTTTCAACTATAAGTAAAAGTAAGAAAACGATAAGTAATAGCTGAATAGCATTAGTGGAACATAAGGTGTTGATAAAAAAAATGTAAAGTCGTATTATGCAGCGTAATACGAACATTAAATGATTATAATAAAATCTAATGTTTAAAAACATGGAATATAGAAATGAAAATTTAATCGAACAAATGGAATTAAAATCCATCAAACAGTTCCAAAGTAAAGTTACAATAAAGTTAAAATACTGAAAATGCCGTATCTTTGCATAACGGCCTTTCTTCAATGCACGTTGAATAAACATGTAACATAATATGCGCGCGTTGTAAAGCGGAGAAAATTCCTATCTACCAAATTCATAATCAATGGTAGAAAAGAACAGATCAAAGGTCCTATTAAGCTTTTTATGATAATTTATAATAAAGGTAATCAAATTTCTTTTTTTTGCGAAAAAATTAGATATATCAAAATCCAAATACTTAGGTATAAGACCGCCCCTTAAGCTAGATGATTCTGGCGTTTTTTTCTGACTTATATATATAAATTTTTTACAATGCTTACTTTACATATTGTAATTTGAGAAACCATATAATATGGAAAACCGCGGGTTCTTGAAGTAGCAAAGAAAGTGTTCAAAGAAATTTCAATATTGTTAAAGAAGATATCGCTAATTGAAAAAATCAACAAAACACATACATTTTTTTCATTTTTCATCCGATTTTAATTTTAAACGACTCATTTTCTTCCTTGTATAATTTCATGTGGTGTTACCGATATGAAAATTGAAAAATTATTAAAACCTGCAAAGTTACATCCACTTGTTTAACTATAGTAGCTTTTTGTAGTAACACGTAAAACAATGCAAAATGAAGATTTAAATATTCTCCCCCAGTTGTTCTCATGTTGCTACCAACATTTATGAAGGGAAATTAAAATATTATTTCAATCTCAGCGTAATCTTAATAAAATCGCCGTTTAACTATAAAAGTAAAATATTATAAAGTAATATTTATTTTAAATAATAATACTGATACGTCTGATGGCATTTTAACCTTATAATTTATTGCTTCATTAAGCATCAACAATCATATTATTACATAACGGGATACAATTGTTTGTATCATTTACATAATACTTATACATTATTTGTAATATACATGGACGACATTTAATTTGTATAATTATTGATATAATATATTTGTATATTATGTGAATATTGCAGGCATATAAGCGTATTCGAACCAATACGCATGCAAATATATTTTGCAAATGCAGTATATATAACTCCAATAAACTGGTCATTCAAACGCTTAAATTATTAATGATGTCAAATATAGTATATTGATATACAAAATTTCAGTGCTACCAAGTATAATTAATAACATTGTATAATTCAAATTCACGAGATTGTCATTGAAATCATTATTCATTTCTCGAAATCTATAACAGATTTACTGTAATATACTCATACCGAAGAGGTAAGTTTCGTTGAAAAGAGCATCACAATTCGTTAAAAGAGGATTATTTCACGTTCAATAAACATGAAAAATCCATTTATTTATAAGTTAATTATGTAGAATTTGTTGAAAAGCTAGCTCAATAAGATATTAATGCTATATAAAAATATTATTCGAACAGTTGCTAAACAATCATCTATTTCATAGATTAATAAAAAAATATTTTTTTCGTTATTCTGTAAATATGGAAAGTTATTCTGCTCTACAATAATAAAAATGATAGGCTTCTATTAAGGGTAACCATTTCTATTACTGCCTCGTTATTCTAATTGGAGTACATTGCAAAATTTTACAGACGCTGTTCGAATACATATTTTAAAGTGAAAAAGTTGAAGACAAGAAGAATTTTTCAATGATCAATTCAGTAAAGCACATCAACACTGCGAAAGTTAATAGAAATGTTTTTAATTTTTAAAATCTACTACGTTACTTATTATTATTTTTATTATTGCGAATAATATTATTCAGGTTCGTTCATGACTGGAATCACATTTGTAATACAGTTTTTTCAAAGATAATAATGGATCTCGATGTTTCCAACATAAAATATACCCTATATAAAAAAAACTACATGAACACAAATGGAAGACGATAAAAAGTACATAAGTATTACACTTCAAAATTATAAAAAGTATTACATGATAATAGTAATAACAATTGTATTAAGAGTTTCCTAAACGGCCTGGATATTGTAAAGCTTTCTCTTTATTAATTTTTTTCTGCTTGTTATTGCGATATGTTTATCGTGCTTATATCAGGCATACAATATCAATATTATGTTTACTGTTGTATAGGCATTTGTTCCATGCAATATATTTGACAATTTTTACTTACGATTTGTATGCGTATCAAAGTAAAGAAATCGCTTTAAAAAAATGTATAAAAATTAAAGAATCAAGTTTAATCTCTGTCTATAACAATTCAAATACCACTTCAAATAACAGTTAACAGTACATTATAAAAAAAAAAAAATAAATAATAATCGGATTTCTTTCGAGTCCCAAAATTTTCTATAAAATATTACGCATCAAATCGTACGACCGGAACATTTCACGAATTTACCGTAAAATTTTTAAAACTTTATTGTTTTTATAAAATTTTATAAAAAGCCATATATGAATACTGTATTTGTCGTGAAGACTCTCGCGGACATCTAATACGTTCCCTTAATTTATTTTCGATATCAATTGAAAATAAATAAAAAAAAAACCCTCAAATTATACATGTATATAAAGCTTAAATATAGAAAAAAAAAGATTCCAATGAAATTTACGTGACGTTAAGTATTGCTGCTGCTGTGCGACACCGCACAAAATGCCTCTATCCACTCTAAATCCAATCAGAGGAAACATTAACTCCATTTATAGTACAAAATTTATTTGTTCGGCACATAGAGACCATATCATCCCGCGTATACGCAAAGTGACAATGATGCACACATATACGAATCGATTGCGCCCCCCCTTACTTTTCTTCTTCTTCTTTACATTTTATACAGTAAAAGAGTCCTATCGACCGATATCGCTACACCTACACGAGAGAAAACAATGTACACGGTGCCAATGTCGCACGCTGTTATCGCTGACAAGGCCGTTGTTGTTGTTATTATATTATTACAACGTTTACCAGCGGCAACAGGTGCGAGTTAGCACACTATAAACGAAGTGAATCTTTACCCCCGATCGAATGACTGCGCGCGAGCGCCATATATATAATACGTCAGTGAAATGTACGTATATTATATATATGGCGCTTTCGTTCACGAGTAATGCATCATCAGCCGGCCGATGGGCCGCGCCGTTTCCCGAAGTTAGCCCGCGCTGCGAGCGTGGCTCACTTGAGAAAGGCCTTCATCTGCTTCGTCTGATGTTTCATGCTGTACTGGGCATTTTCAGCCTTCGATATCAGCGAGTCAAGCTTGTCGATGTGCGACGCTACCTTCGTATTCAGATCAGCTTTCTTGACCTGTCCGAGCCGCTGTCTATCGTCAACTTCCGCGTCCTGAGCAACAGCCTCCGGCTCGCCGTC
>JAPYZO010003160.1:0-14360 GCA_030522905.1 Torymus flavipes
AACAAGAATAAATTAGAAAATTCCTTATTTGGTATTCTCGAAAAAGCTTTTCTTTTATCAAACACGTCATTACCAAGTGATCCAATCCGACTATACAGGGCTAACATTGCCACGTCAGAGCCGCTTTACGAGATCGATAAACGCCAGACGCGCGCGCGAGCGCGCGTTCTCCTCTCAATATAAATTTCAACGTCGTCGTCTTTGTCGTCTTTGTCGTCAACCCCGTGCGCCTGGCTATCTTTTCGTTTTCTCCTCTCTAGGGGAGGGAGAGACGCGCACGAATGACGCTCCAGCCGAGCGAATAAATATGACGAGGCGAGACAAGAGATCGGAAACGGTGAACGCGGCACGACTAAGGGGAAGCTACGGGTGTAAGGTGACGCCAGTGCGTCTTGCATCATCGAGAATCTGGAGCGGTGTGTATGACGTTGGCACGCGAGCGTCGGCTGAATTTGCTGCCAAGGTCTTCCGAGACAGGTGGCAAGGACTGTTTTCTTTGTTAACTCGAATGCCTTTACTCTTTCATCTTCGTATTTTTCTGCTGAGCTTGCGTTTAAGGAGTAAAAAGTGTTACATCGAGGCATTAAATCTCATTACCGATGCCTTTTGTTCAGTAACCGCGGAATAACAAGAAGGGCGCCTCTCCCTCTTAACCCCTAAAAGCTTCGCTCATGAATTTTTACGACGAAAATCGCCAGACCCGCACCACCCGCGCACACACCACACCGCGCCGCCACTATACAACGGGGCCAAAACTTATCAGTATCCGGCGAGTTGCTCGACAAGTTGTGGCGTCTCGAAGCTCGGCGCCGCCTCCTACACGCGCGTCTCCTTAGCCTCCGACGCGCCACTTGCCAACTCCTCTCCCTCGCTCTCTCACCCCCGGCATTAAACGCGTCGTCCGAACCTCGCCTTATTCCCAGCAACTATAGGCAGAGAGAGAGAGAGTCTCAGGTGTTGCAGCCCCCCACGCTATATATACACCCGGCCACTTTGCCTCTTGCTAAATCTTAGGCGGAAACACGCGTATACGCCTACGGGAAGTTCCGTCTCTCTACTTTGCGCGAGCGAGAGAACTGCTATATGCACACCCGCACTGGGGGAGAGGCTGTTGCTGCTGCTGCTGCGGAATTTGATGAGGCTTCCGGGCTGACGCGCGCGGATCGCAAGTTTGCGCAAAGTTTTACTTGGCTCGGCGGCGCGCAGCCGAGACCGCGAAAAGAAAGTCTTGGAGGGAGCGGAGATGGGGTGGAAGAGAGTAAAAGCGCCAGAGCGAAGTCTGCGTATAGTGGTGGAAGGAAGGAGGGCCGGGAAAGAGCCCGGGAAAATAGAAAATGAAAAATGGAAATGAATTGGGTGGAAAAGTTGAAGTGGAATATATGAGGGTTGAGGTGGCATAGTAAAAATTTCCACTATACAAGAGCACAATTATGTGAAGCAGAGGATAATTTTCTAAATAAAAATATCTTTGATTTGATATATTTTACATCAATAAATATTATTTTAGAAATTAGTAGGAAGCCATAAACTATTTATTAGTCAAACAACTTTACAAAGTAACATTGATTAACTAAACTTGTCTACCCCATCACTTACGGAGTTTTAATGCTTTATTCTTTTAATATTATTATTATAATTATTCATGCTAAACAGGGAAAAATACTTTGAATAGAAAAATCGTTAATAACATAAATACCAACAAATATTTTTACTTGCGTGTTTCAATTTCACTTAGTACTCTGTGCTGCGTCAGAACCATGAATATGAAAATGATTTTGGAATATGATATTTGTTTAGGAAACAATGCTAATCTAAGAGCACGGAACTTGGTTTCTCCTGACTTCACAGTTTCGTATACGTAAGATTCTGCGAAAGGGGTGTCCGGAAGCACAATTAAATTTCAAGTAATTAAAACTGGCTCTCTTGACAGGGGTTGTTGGGGTAAAACTTGGAGCGTAACTCTTATAATATATCAGAAATTTGATTAAATTTTTAAAGGCTCCATAAATCCCTTTATTTTTCAATTACATTAATGTTTATTCATGCTAATTATAGAGTATATTTGTTAATACTACGTCAGTGAATTAAAAGAGCCGCGTCATTACTACATATGATTATACCAAATAATTATTACCGAAATTCACGAAATTATTATTTCCATTCCATCATACTCGAATGATTTCTCCATACTTGTTGTTCTCGTTACGCGTGCACTTTCCGTCAACTCGCCAGTCTCACTTCCGTAAACACCGCAGCCAGCCGAACCACGCCACTTTGATCCTCGAGACACGCGCGAGAGACAAGCGAATCAAGCGACTTTCTCTCCCCGTCTCTCTGCGCGGCATCAAGCGACGCAAGAGAGCCTGCTCACGGCGGATCGACGGAAAGAAGATATCTTCATCCGTATCAATTACTCAGCGATTAGATGGACGCCGATACGCGAGTCGTGACTCGTGCCCGCGCTACGACGCCCCGTCAGTTGGCGAATCGGGAGCGCGGACTCGCTCGCGTCGCACATATCTTTCTCTCCCGCGCCGGGCGTCCGCAAGGTGGAGACAAGAGGGAGAGAAAGAGAGCCGAAGAAAGGGGTACGCGTGATTGACAGCGACGCCGCGCTCGCGCTCGCCCCTGATGCTTGAGTGAACGCTGTCACTCGCCAGATAAGAGAGAGAGAGAGAACTACGCGGGCGATCCGCTTCTCGAATATCTTAATGAGAGGAATCAGAGCGATCGTCTCTCCTCGCCTCAGGCTTCTCTCTCGTTTCGTTCTTCACTCGCTCTTTTGACAGTCTTAGATCTCGTTGTATATAACGAGAGCGGTTAATAAAGCCGATCCACCGGCGTTTCGTCGGCGCGCGAAAGTCTTCCACTGCAGCGCTCTCTTCTGTTCGGCTCGGAGATGCCAATTAAGCCGAGTAATGGACCGCCGGGGAAATTCAAGCTAGATGCGCCGGTTTTGTCATTGTCGTTTTCTTTACCGATTGCGTTAATGATTTATCGGCTGACGCAAAAAAGAACAGTGGATCTTGTTTTTGTTTTATTATATATGTACAGAGCTTCGAACTTCAATTTAATTGCGAATATACAATATATTTATTTTTACAATTTGGAGACGTAATGAGTCATCAAAGATTTTTCCATGTATCGAATTTCATGTTATTTTAATAATTATATGCTAATATTCGATATAAAGAGTTTTAAAAATGTCGGTTTTTTAATCGGTTTTTAAATAAAATTTTATTAAAATTACTTTACGAATATGACAACGTCCCGCATTACACCGTGAAAGAGCCTCGCATTTTAAGAGATTTTAACAATCTTCCATTCAACAAGATAATCTTTACGATTTACGAATCCTCTTAGCCCATATAAAGTAAGCTCGCCAAACAAAAGCGAAAAACCTTATCGCGACATGATCGTACAAAAAGCTTTAAACGTTTAATTAAAACTCATAAAAAAGAGAGACACGAGTAGTGTATATGCACGCGCGTACACGTGGCGCAACCGAGAAAGAGAGCGGCGGCGGAGGTATATAGAGAAGGAGAGCGAGCAAATCATTAAAATCGGAAGGCTCGCCGCTCGCCGCGCTAAAGCGAGAGAGAGAGCCAAAAGGGATTGTCCTTCAATAATGTCACCTGCGGGCAAAAAGACTCGCCGCCAGCGTCGTCGCTGCTGCACGCACATAAGAAAGCGAAACTCCGCCTCGCGTATAGCGCGAGAATAAGAAGACAAGGAGGCGAGGGATCGTCGGGCCCGGGGTACATATACCCCGTATACATATATACACGCAGGAGGCGAAAAGGAGAGGCCTTTAAGGAGACGCGGGACATGTAAGACGCGCCGTAATCTTGTCGATCAAACAATTAACAATGCCGCTCGCTCTCCCTCGCGCGCAAAGAGAGAAAAGAAGGCGAGATCGCGTCGTCGTCCCCCAAGAGCAGAGCAGCTAAAGAAGGAAAAAGGGGAGAACACGAGGCCGCGCTGCCGGCAGATTATCCGCGCGCGGAGAGGATGAAACGGAGAACCGCCACCGCCGCCACCGCGTGTGTGTAAGTAGATTCTGCACTCCGTGCGCTGCAGCTCGAGGAGGTCCGAGCGGGGAACGTCTCCTTCTCGCAGTGTCACTCGTTAATTATCCGTTAATTAGCCCGCTCTTAATCGCCGCGGGAGAGCGACGTCGAGGAAAGGCCGTGGTGCCGAAAAAGAATGCGCGGGGGCAGCGTGTATGTGTGTGTGTGTCTTCGATTCTTGTCAAGCGGCGGCACGGCCTTGCGACGCTTTGCTTGTTTTAGCTGCTAAGGTAGCGACGACGAGCGCTCGCTTTTGTTTGATTATGCTAAATAGATTCTAGGGAATTTTTAACGAGCTTGGGGAGAGAGATTCTTTGGTACGTGGGCTCTGCAGATTGAATGAAGATTTTTTAAAAGTCGGAAGATTTTTATGATACCGTTTGATCCCCTCTTTGCGCTACTTACATTCCATTACTTTCTTTTCATGTCCTGTGTTTATTACTTTATCTGAATCGGCACCTTAAAGTTTACAATCTACAGGTATTCGTGGTTTTTAAGAACAAGACATTCCACTATTCTATGTTCTTTAATTTAGAATGAAACTATAGCACCAATTCGTCCATGGATGAGAGCTAAACAGTTTGCAAACATTTGATTTCTTCATAATAATGACTTATAGTTACTGATAATGACATTCATTTACAATAAAAATTACAATGTCGAAAGAGGTAAGTTTTATGAGTAAATATAAAAAGATTATCGTCCCGACTCACGATCGAAACATTTATGCGTATAATCAGCTGTATAAACTTCCGTTTGAAAAGGCACTATTACCAAGCTATATAAAACTAGCGCTCTATCATCAAACACTCGACGTCTTTCAAAATCCCCCTCGACTTCTCAACAATACTCAACGCGACACGCCAAGTCGAAAGAAAAGCGCGCGCGCTCTCGACTCCGAATCCAGGCGCGATAGCTCGCGTCGATAAAGCGCACACGCGGTAGCTCGCGACAGGTTCGACAGCCCTACAGATCTCGCATTTCCATACGAGTCGCAAGTCGACGACGATGCACACGAGAGCAACCTTCTTTCCTCCTCTCCTCGCCTCACCTTGCAGCATACAATCACTCGTAACGTTTCCTCGCGCTCAGCTGCTATCACGGAGGACGCATCAGTCGCATTTTTCCGGGTACTACGCGGCCGACGACGAGTGAAGGACACCGCGAAGTGCCGTCGGGAAGAGAGAGATAGAAGCCGGGAGATATCCGGCGCGGGGACTCTCTAGGCGCGCGGGCTGATGTATTTATAAGAAGGGCAAGGATTTGCATGGGACGCGCCGTGGCTACTGCCGGTGCACGCAGATCGCCGATAGGCCGTCGCCGCCGATTCAAAGGGGAGCTTTGTGCGCGCCATTATACGATGCCGCGAGCTCTCGTCTTTGTCGATCGCGAGCCGCTGCCCCGTCTTTTCGTGGAAATAAAAGTCCCTGTGCGACGGCGGCGCCCTTCGCCTCCGGATTTCTCGATTCCAATCTATATAACCGAGCGAAACTGCTGCTACCGATGTCGCGGTGATGCGTTGTTGGGGGAGATGCGAGGAATGGGGAGGAAGTGACGAGGTTGATTGGCGTTGACTTATGAAGCGATCGGATTGCGTTAAGGAGGCGCGTAAGAGAATTTGCTCTCGTTGGGGCTTGCTGGCGAATTTGTCGGTGGACGTGTTATCAGCTGATTCGCCAAGAAGATTTTTTGAGAAAATCTATTTTTACTAAATACATTTTCATTTGTATACATATAGGCTTTTGATTTGTCTGGATTAAAATGAGTAAAATGAGACGTTAAACATTAAAATCGAATTAAATAAAAAGTTGGCAAATTGCGAAAGTAATTTTTTCACTTATTTTCGGTTCAGAAAGCCTTTCATATCCGATATGTACTTACATTATTATATTTTCATAATTTATGACATAAAAATTAAATAGTTAACCCATTTATAAATCACGATAACAACATGTTAAACTTAATGTTTTTTTAAATAACCTTATTTCAATAATAATATCTTATACCATATTTAGAATAAAACAGCTTTGGAGTTCATTCATAAAGCTCAAAATGAAACGAATCCAACTACATTAAATCATTTTAAATTGTTACTCAATGCAATAAAATACGTCCGTGATGACTTTCCCAAAGCTATCGAATTCAATAATTACGATATATCTATGACAATGGTATAATAAATTTTCATTCTTTTTAAGTAACTTTGATACAAATAATGTCAACGGTGCTGCTTGAAATGGTCAAATATGTAGCAAAGGTTTGAATGCTGCCTTTCTTGAAGATGATGGCAGCTTTTCTGGAGTGACAGCAGCAGCTCACGAACTTGGACACCTGTAAACTACAATAATTTATTTTTATTGAAACTAAAAGCTGCATACATTTGATAAAATAATATATTCAATGTATAAATTCAATGTAGAATTTGAATTTTATAAATAAGGATTTAATTATTTCCTTTTTATATGTTTTTGATATGTACAAGTAAAACATATGCTTAAAAAGAAACACTGTTTTCAACATTAATAAAGATGAACTGACCATAGCTCTCAAAATTTTTTCACAATCTTTTTATTTTTCTTTTTCCTTTCGGGGAGAGGAGAGGCATCAAAACTTATCTTTAACATTTTTCTTAATATCCGTCTACGACAATAAATTTCGAACTTATATTAATCCAATTTCATCAAACTTAAATTTGAAATTAACTTGAAACCCACACAGTACAATGCCAACTTGATTTTCAACAATCTCGGAGTATTGGCAATTCTTTCTTTTCCACATGTCACCGTATAACGAAGGGTCTGCCTCCCTCCTCCTCCTCTCTCTCGCATTGTCTTCTCGAAAGATGGAAGCGGGGACCACCGTGAGGTGCCAATGCCGTGGCAGAGCGCACGGGCCCTCTCCTTAAACGAGCGTACGTGCGTCCGTCGACTGATTTAAGCGCCTCCGACGATTTCGATGGCCCGCGTCACGACAATGAGACACGCATCAGGCGTTATCGGGCCTAGGCATCTGTCACGAATCGACGGGCCGCATGCGCGCGCACGCGAAAAGATTTGTCGCCCGGCGCCGCCTCGTGCGATCGTTCTCTCGACGGGTATGCGCCGCGCGCCTGACGCGCATGCTTATGAGGGACCGCGTGAGTGTAGAAAACCAAGTGCGAACCGATAAATTAAAGGCTTTGTGTTGCAGGGTGTCTTGTAACGGGTGAGCGTGCGTTCCTTGTTTTTTCAGGGAGGCTTGTAGCTCCTAGTGTTTTTCTCACGTCTGCCGGGGACATTCTTGCATCCGTGATTTTTTCACATAGCCTTCGGTTGATAAATGTTGAATTGAAATTTGTTTCGTTTAATATTAATGGGGGGATGCTTGTTTTGTATAAATCGTTTTGCAGGTAACTCCAGGATACGACATATAATAATAAATGAAATCGATGCATTTTGAAGCAACTTACTTTTTTGAATAATAACTTTCAAGTGCATTTTTCGAAGAAAAAAGAGAACAGAAAATTTAGAAGATCGTGACGTCGTTACCACTTAACATCCCGCGGCTCGTGAACTGAACATATGGAAGCTGGTTATTTACAATCTCGAGCGTCTGCCCTTGCTCGTACATTTTCACTTCGACATTGGGCCGCGGGACTGGTGCGCGCAAGCGCGCATTGGAAGCCAGATATGTAAAATCGCGAGAGGTCGAAGGTGACTGTCGGAGATGCCGGAGACAATGTATGCAGATTCCCTTCCGCTCGGCGAACAGAGACGTCTTCATATCGGCGTCAATCTCAATTTAAAACCCACGATCCGGAGAGAGAGAGAGACAAAGAGAGAAAGAGAGACACTGTCGTCGCGAATGAAAAACAAGCGAGTCGTGAGGATCGTGATGCATTCGTTTATTGTTCCGAGACGAGATAAGAATTTCCGGCACAATTCCAGAAAAACGTGGAGTCTGTAGATCAAAACAAATACTGAAAAAAATCAGTAGTTGCAGAATTTAAGGATCGTATCTGGTTTTAAAAATAATCAAATAAGGGTTATTTGACAATTATTTTTCAGAATATTTTCTCATTAATAGCAAATGATTGAAAATAACAAGTTTATGACATTTGATAGAAACAACATGAAAAAATAAATATAATTACTGCTGCTGTTATATTATTCATTGATTTATCATATTAAACGAACCATCTAAACTTCTTCCTCTCCACTAATTATTATGTAATTCTTCAAAAACATTTTACGCAACACGCAACTTCTATAAATATTTTTCATGAATATTCACGCAGTTTTTGCGAAACTCACATCAAGAAAATGAGAAAACACGCGTAATTGTATACATCAACGAAAGCGATGTTATCGTACCTCTGCGCGCAGGCATATTTTTATCGATCACTCGCTGACGCGCGGACGTGGGCGGGCCACACGCACAATGTGCAAGTTCGCGCGGAGAGTTACAGTTGCCGGTCGACGGCTGATCTAGCGGCCATTAGCCGCGAGTAAACAGAGCGATAATTTACCCAGAAGGGAGCCGCTCCATTCCCGCGGTGGTCCCGATTCTTTATTTCCCTCCCTTTTTTCAGGGCGTTCCTCCGGTCTTAGAAACTTTTTTTTCGAAAGAGGTCCGCTATTGTTAGGTTTCTGGAACTGTTTATTCTTAGACCGCGATTGTTCCCGGAGAAAATAATTGGTTTAGCTATTTTTTGCTCGCTATAAGTAACTTTTGAGGATAATTGATCGAAAGTCGCAAAGCCGAGGTCCAAAAGCAGTAGCAAATGCAATTAAAACTATGAAAAGTTTATTTGAACGGCGAAAATATCGTATTTATTGCGCACAATCACGTATAATCCATTTAGTATATTTTTCATAACATAAATTGATATTATTAGAAACGATGGTTCTCGCAAAGCTCGCTCGTGTCGCGCTTCCGGGTGCGCGCGACTCGAATAGTTAAACGTAATAATCAAAACTTATGGTGGCACACGTGTCGCGAATTTCGTGGGGACGGCGACAACGACTATACGGCGACGGCGACGACGACGACGACGAAAGTCCGAGCGAGGGCGGACGAGGATTCGGCACGTGTTAGCGCAAATCCCTCGGCGAGCCAATCAATGCGCGCGCGTATGTGTGTGTGCTAGCCGGAGAGCTCGGGGATGCAGGGCACGAAAATAAGGTGCTAATAATACAATTTACGATTTTTTCCGGACTTGTCCCCCGCTAATGTCCGAGGGTTGCTTGTAACCAATAAGCAGCTTTGATTGAGTGTCATTTTTCATCGGGATGATGTGTTGTTTTTAATTGTGACTCTGCGCCGTGCTATAATGTCGAAGACAAATAGTGTGCTTTCCCTAATTAGGTGAATTGAATGAGAACATTCGTTTTCATTTTTATTTTCCTGAATTACGTCGGTGCGTTTACTTTATGCACGCAGGGTTTCTTCTGAGAATATATATATGTACATGCGTAAGTTATGTAATTAATAAAGGTTTTTATTTTTTTTTCTGCTCAGCAAGTTGATACGTCATTATGTAAACATTAATTTCGTACAAAATTCAACGTACACGACTTCTACTAAATTAAAAGCATTTGAATAAAAGAAAAATATTCTAACATTGTTTATTTACTTCTCACTACCCATGTAAACAACAGAAAAAAAGCTACGAGAAACCACACAACCTCTAACAACTTCCATCCCACTTAACATCAAGCCAGCGTGCAGCAGCCTCATCCTCTACCGCATACAAAGTATCGGCAGTCTACCACACGACCGCGCGTCGCCGTGAAATATCCATCGAAATAGACGAGGTCGGGACGTGCATTCATACGGGCTCATACGTAAATCATTGCCGATGCCTCGCGCAACCTACACCCGCTCTCGACAATTAGCCGTACTCACTACTTCGTCCACTCTGCATGTGCCAGGAGCTTTCCGCGAAGGCGCAGCGAAGAAGACGCGGTCTGCATGCCTGGCGCGAGCGCGGCGAGCAAGGTCGAGCATTACCTACTCTCCGCATTAGGCGTAACGTAACGTCCGCTGTCTGAATCGTTTCCGTTCCAGTCGAGACGCGCGCAAGTTTGTATATCGATGAGAGTGCAACAGCAGTGCACAAGTAGCAAGAGAGAACTACTGCATGTGTGGTATAAGGATATATATATTTATGATTGCCGCGGGACAGTTGTTGTTGTCGCGCGAGTGTGATGTATCGCTGGACGCCACTGCGCATACGATGGTCATGCAAATATACCGAGAATTTTTTTTTATATATATACGTAAGAAACTTGAGGCGCATGTTTTATTTAATATACACGGTTGACGTGTGAGGTATACAAAAACTTTTTGCATTCTTACAAGGATTTTCAATTCGTATGTATGAATATACTTAAAGAGTCTTAGTTTCTTCATTCGCTTTTCAAAACTCATCTCGCGAATCGAAATTGTTTTCAAGCCGCTCGAAGTCTCCCCGTTTCTATTTTCATTATATACCTCAGCCAGGGACTGAAATTGCGCATTACTCGCGCGGCAGAAATACATCGCATGACAGCGACGCGCGCGAGACACACGGAGTTTCCGTGGATCTCAGTGCGAGAGAGAGAGGGTCAAAAAGGAGACGAGAGAGACCCACCGGTGCTGTGCTACCACCCGCTGTTTTGAATACGATCCCGTCTCGCTCGCGCGAGTATATAATAACGTGTATATATATATATATATATATATATACGCAATGCGAGTGTGCGCGTATACACGCGATAAACCCGCGCTGTTGTAGCCTTTCTCATAATCCGCTCGTCCTTTCAGGTCTTGTTTTCTGCAGTTTCAATCGGCCGCGCGGTTGTATATTCCATTAGCGTTTCTTTTCCTGCCGGCGAGCGACAACGGCAGGAAAATATAATTAATTCAAGTAAATTGGATGTTTATGAATATACGCTGTATGAGGTAGTTTGATAATCGCGCGGATGTTGCGTCGTTTAAAATTCAATAGCGACGGGGGAAAAACGTAGCCCAGATAAGAGTAAAAAGTTTAGTAAAACAGGCATTTTTCTTTCGAGCGACTGAAAAATTCTTTTTTTATTTAATAATCGCTATTTATTTATAATTTACTTGTAATATAAACTGAAAAAATTTTAATTAAAAAAATTTAATACTCGATGCAGCAGCGTTACAATAAAACTATAATATACACGCACGCGGACAGCATAAGTGATTTATTGCTTTCACGCAAAATTATCCCAGACAGCATCAAGAGTTAATATTCATACGCGAATGTTTCTTCAAGTCAAATTATTCTCTCCGCTTCAAAATGCGCGCCAGCCAGCTCTCTCTCGCCCCCCTCTCGTATATCCAATTACCAAAATCTTCGCAAAAGTACTTTCATCTTGCCTTTTAATTTTCCATCTCTCTCTCTTTCTCTCCCTCCGTACCGCAGCATCGTCTCTCTCACCCGTGTCTCTCTTTTAAAACGTATTTCTCCCTCCCTCCCTCCCTCCTCTTTCTCTTTTTTCCCATCTCTTTCGCACACGCTCGCGCGCATACCGTCGCCCAGTCTAATTTGAATGTAACAACGTTCCGTTCGGCCGCAACCCGATACCATCTCCGACTCGCGCGCGCGCTCGGCCGACAGAGAGAATCAGAGACAGAAAGCGCGCGTTTGTCCACCCCCTCTCGCGAAAGAGAGAAAGAAGGAGAGCCGGGAAACACTCGGACAAAGGGAATATTATTATTGGAGCGCGGCGGCGGCGACGACTAAGCCATGAAGGGCGCAATGCAGCAGCAGCTCCCTTTGAAGTGGCGCGCGCCGTCGTTGTCGTCATCGCCGAGAAAAATGCATCGCCGATCGACTGCTGTTAGGGCTTCTATGTGTGTGTGTATGTAGTTGCGCCGTTCGTTTAAGGGTTTTCGCGTCGCCGTGTCGCGCTGTGTCTCCGTGGCTTTGCCTACGGCTTTCCAGCACGTCAGAATTGTCGATTGTTTCGCGTATCGCGTGCAGGACCGTCGAGACCGGGAGATTATAAGATTACAGCGGAGACAAAAGCTACTGAATGTTGCACGGTATCGCACGGATATATACTGTGCCGTTTCGCCTGGAACTTGATGTATTTTTAAAAATACTCCGGAAAATTGAATGAACGGTATCGCAATGAAAATTATTCATAAAAATAATTAGATTATTCAGCTTGAATGATTTAACGTTCTTGCAAAATAATATACAGATAATTCGTATCTTGCTGTATCTGTCCTGAATCTACTTCTTTTTTATTCTCATTCCCGAAAAAAATCCTTCTTAAATACATAAAGACATCCTATTTTTAAATAAATTACTTGACATAGAATCTTCAAATTACCCTGAAATTTGAATCGCGAATCTTCCAATCACGTCACTCTCTTCTTATATTACACCTCATGACGCAAATCGATCTCTTATCGCAACAATTACTCAACCGCGAGCCAGATACATATATATATACATACACACAGACAGAGCAGACGCGCGTGCTGCTCTCCCCACCATTATATTACCCTGTAACGTCTATAACAATCGCATTAACCCCTCAATGCCCTCGCCACCTACCTCGAGCGTAACGTCGTCGGAGCCGCGCTCGTCTCGCCTGTGCATTCACGTGCTCGGCCCATTGTCGCGTAACTCATTGACCGATCAATCAGCAGAGAGAGAGAGAGAGAGAGAGAGTGCGGCCACTCCGCCGATGACGTCGCGTCGCGCGGAAGATTAAGGAGGCCCTCGCTTACGGAATCCACGTCGTGCGCGGCCGTCGAGTCCGACAGACAGACAGTATGACGGTACGGTGCGCGAGTAGGTACACTTGCGAGTGCGTGCGTCGCCGCGCTGATTGACGCGACGATTGAAAATGCGAGACGCGCCAGTCGCGAGTGCCTTCCCGGTAGCCGCATGACACGAATCCGCAAAATTTTCGCCGTTCCCGCGCGCGCGGATCGTGGGTATGAGACGGTGAGAGAGAGACGCGCGGGGGTAATTGCTAATGCGAGCTGGACGGCAAGGACGATGGCTTATCTCTCGAGAGAGAGACGGTTGCTTCTGGTTCTTGGCGCTGGCGCAACTGCACTGCGTATACGCGCGCACGAGCGTAAAGCTTCTAGGAAGCCGCGGCTCATGCCAAATTACTATAAATAGACTGGGAAAAACGGAGGACGTGCGTTGGGAGAATGACCGACGAGGCCGGTACCGTGTGCGTGTGTGTATAGCGAGTAGACGCGGCTGTGCCCGAGTCTTCGACCTTTCTTGGGACTTTCTCAATGAAACGCGGACGTAATTATGTTATTTTTATTTAATCAGCTGATTTTATGGTTTTCTTCCTCGTTTGCTTCCGAAGTTTCTCTCCGTAGTTTTCTTTCGAAATTTTCTTCCGAAGTTTCTCTCGTGGTAATTACCTCCGTATTTTTCTTCCAAAATTTCGTACATTAGTGTGAAGAAGCTACGTGCCAATGTATTGGTACCGGTTTTTTTTTGTTATAATATAAACACGCTTTTGTTCAAACATGTGGTACTCTTCTTCTGTAAATGCTATGATGACAGAAATTGGATTAATAAAATCTAAGTAAAATTTAATAACACTGCATGAATGTTATGCATGTTGATTATAAAAATTTAAAATTACTGCTTAAATGTACAAACATATGTTTGAACCTCCGACTGAAATAGCGGGCAGGTCGTATAACTAAAGCCAATCCCCGCGAATTCGCCCGCCTGACAAGCTCTCTCAACCCTTGACAGTCTTTGCGCGCGGATGAACAGCCAGAGAATAGATCCACCTATAGGCCTTTTTTTCGTAGAAAAATAGGAGAGCGCGCGAGTTTCGTCTGGCCACGGTGCAGCGGCCGGTAATTACTGTACACGTCCGTTAGGCCGGATCTTTGCGGTGAGGCCTGTGCAGCATAGCGCGACGTCAAAGACGCGCACGATTCGGGGGTGGGTTGCACACTAGGCAGCACTTCAAATGCGCCGGAGCGTGGATTGAGAGAGAAGAGCGCGAGAGCGGCGGGAATAGGAAAAAAATTGACTATATACCACGCGCGACGCCTCTTTCTCGTGTCCCGTTACAGATGCGACGTGAGTCTGACCACTTTTGGCCCCGATCGACTTTGTTATATTACACTCCATTTCGTTGTTTCTCTGTTCTCGTTTATTCCGGCCGATAAAGGCGAGCCAGCCACCCCCCGACTCTCTCCGAGATCAAAGGTCTCGGAGCAGGTTTTTCGCGATCTTCCTTTTTCTGCGGTTGATTGGACCCCGAGTTTTATCCCATTCCTATACCCCACGTGTTATGA
>JAPYZO010003161.1:0-13208 GCA_030522905.1 Torymus flavipes
TATATATATATACGTGAGATGACGGCCAGGGTCCGCGGCCGCAACGTTGATTTACCACTCTTGCGTCGGATTCCTCGTCTTTTTTCATCGCCTGCGCGCGTGTTCTTTTCTCTCCTTCCTTCGTTCTGCGTTTGCTGCTGCTGCTGCTGCTCTCTCGCGCCGCTTTCAATTATAAGCAGGTTAGAAAAGTGCCGGGGTGAGCGTTTTGTTTTTGCGTCAGAGAGGCTCTTGGGAATTCCTCGATTCGTTCTCTCTCCGCTGCTGCGAACGCAGGTTGTGTGTTTGTGCTAGTGGTTATTTTTTTTTCTTTCTTTCAGTCGCGGTTCTTCTCGCTCTTCGGCTTGGGTATAAAATATGCTGGCGTTGTGCGCGCGCGCACGGCAACGCCTAGACACCCGCATAATTTATGTGGCTGTTTGTTAAGTTGTAAAACGCGCCGTTCGAGATTCGGATTTTTTCGCGTCGCTCGTGGGTGAATAGCGTTAGAGAGATAAGGTATGGAGAGTTGCGGTGATATCGTTATTTAATAATCGACTGGATGTCTGAAATAACGTATTGTGTTTGCTCGGTTAGAGAGATCTTGGGAGTAATTCATAAATGACAAATTGTATGTGTTTTCACACGTATTATTTTAACGATCCGATAGTGCGATGGTAACTTGTTGGCGAGTAAATACTGTCTTGTTGAGAGGTGTAAGGGAAAGTTATTACAACGTAGTCTATACGTTTTAGAATAAAAAGGTATAGACTCGATTTTTAATCGCGCCATATCTTATTTACAAGTTTATCCCGACCGTGTACGTTGGCAAACTTTGCTATCTTGACATATCATTAAAATAATCACAGGTCAAAATCCTACCATTATCGCACGCTTTTAGGAATGACAAGACAAGTATCCGTTACATCGAAACGCAACACATAATTATACACCAAGCTTTACAACTTCAACCACTTCTCTCTACATATTACCCTACCCCCAGCCAAACTTCAGACAACAAAAGTACTTTCATCCCATTACAACAAAACAACTCTCATCATCTCTCAAAAAAATTCCCGCACCTACGCCACCTAGACTCCTGATCATACCCATCTTGCAAATCCAGTCACCTCAATCTCCATCCACATCCCATCACGGCGCGCGCATAATCCAGCTAATCCGCGTCGTAAGGCCAGTGCACCCTTCCCGATTAATTCGCCGCTGACGCGGCTCCCGCTCTCGCGGAGGCGGAGGAGGTGTTGCTCCGTAATGTCGTCCGCTAACGAGCAGCAGGCAGTATATTAACCACTCCTGAGCGCTCGCAGTTAGCGGCGGGGGGCCCTCGCCCCCGGGTAATGGAGGGGGGTAGTGTATTACGTAACACTAGAGGTCTTGCGAGCGAACGCTAAGGTCCTCGGGAAGACGACGACGTTGCTGGAGAGAGGTAGGGAGAGGAAGGCGGTAGTGCTGCAGAGGCCACGTGGTATATCACCCGAGGTGCAAGCGGGGTGCCCGGGGAATCGCGCGAGTGCGTTGATGAACGGGGCACCTCGCGAGTTAGGAGGTGCAAAGATTGTCATCGGCGTTGGGCAAGTGTGCGGGGTGTCGTGTGCTGGAGGGATCGATCTTTGTGGTCTAAGGTTGGTAGATCGGTTAAGGATCTGGGTGGGGCACTTGAGTAAGTTTTTATAAAATGTTCAAGTAGGAAGTAGTTTTCAGTAATACCCTAATGCGAAATAAATTACTTTAAAGAGATCGTAAACTGTAATTAGTCATAACGAATTACGAGAGTCGTAAATTTGAAGAAGAAAAAAATAAGAACCGCATGGCTAATTATTTTATCTAAAATTAAAGTGTACGAACATAAGTTACCATCAAAATCTTAATCAACGGCAATCATTCTCGAATACTTCAAAAACTCAATTCATAAATTTCTTAATCGCGAAAATTTTATCCCCCCGCGCGCACGCGCGTGCGCGATTAATCACGTGTAATTCCAGAAGAACATTCGCGATAATTGAAAGTAAAACGGCGCTCAAACTCGAATCACACACACACACCACAGTAGCTCGCGCATGAAAGTCCTTCTAAATAATTTCGCTAACACGTAAAACACGTTCGAGATAAGAACAACTCCGATGCACGCGAGCGCGCGCCCGCTCGTAGGATATCTTTTGCAGCACATTCTCGCCACCACCGCACGTAAAAAAAAGCGAAATTAGCGCGGACTTTTTTCTCGACCAAAAAGAAGTCTTGGTAACCCAGAAAAAAAGGAAGTGGCACGCGTCGGGGATAATGGATCGCTCGATCTCGCGAAGGCAGAAGGCGGGAGTGAAGAAAACTGCGCGAAGCCGCCGCACGTCGAAAACCGCAAAGTGCGCCGAGTGAAACGAGCCTCTTAATGGAGTGAGGGAAACGGCATTAAGCCGAAAGGGGTGTACGTATACACGCGAGAGGGAGAGAGAGAAAGTGAGCGGGGGGATACGATTCATAAAGCAGCAATTACTATGTGCGCGCGAGCGCAAGCGCACGGGACAAGACCTAAGTGAGGTAGGTGCTCCGCCTTGCACGGATATATACATCATAGTAGCATGCATGTTTAGTAGTGGGTAGCATGAGTTCTAAAATTAATTTTTGATATTCTTCAGGTAAATGGATTACTTTGTAGTTGAATCCAGTAGTTTTTGTCAATATTATTGATAGCTAATTGTGGAGCGCGTAATTTGATTCAATAAGAAAAAAAGTTTATTTTGTTCATTATTCTTCTTAAAAAAATTAAAATATTGAAATACATAGAATAAAATCATTAAAATGTTTGAAATAATTTTTCAGATAATAGCGATCCTATCGCATTTCTATTATATTTTTTCTTTTTTAAGAAGTGAAAATATCTTTTCAATTTTCACAATATGTATACGTGCCTCGAAAACAAATCTTGTAATTTCCTATACCGCTCGGAATCCGAACTCCATATCCTAATCTCAAATATCCATTTGTATCGTATAACCAATTCCCAAACCACTTTCTCCGAGTTTTATCAGCCGGAGCGATGATACGCTACGCGTGCACGGCTTATCGCAATTCTTTTAGCTCGCAGTATATCGACACACACGCGGCCAACAACCCATACCCACACACATATATATACAACGGGTCCGAGACGCTCGTTCACACGCTCCCGTTATCCCAAAAGGGCACTATACGGTCGATTTTCGTACAGGGACGAACTAGAATTTCTTACGTATATACGAAACTAGCCAACTGTTGTGCTGCAGCGCTTCGATTCGGGCCAAAAACCATTGTTCCACGCTATTATCGTCACCGCTACGGATTTTCGATTTCGTGCCGTCGTCTTGGCGTATATATTATATATAACGTATATATGTATCGGTGGCGCGCAGCGATGGATTTCGCGATCACGAAAATGGCAACCGCGGGTACGACAACGGCGTCGTAACACGAAAGTCGGAAATGGATTTTGCTCGTCGTTGCCCGGGAAATGTGATATGCCGTGAAAGAGAAGGAGGAGGACGAAGGACCTCTCCGCGAAGCGGAGACGAATAGATGTCTTGGCGAAGACTCGATACCGCAGGGAGCGTTCTTAATTTTTCGATCAAAGTTTTTACGTGGGGATCCGTGCTAGACGCGTTTCTTTTTCTTTTGTGCAGTGATGGATTAAGTTATTTTTTATTGATTTTAATATTACAAGTAAGAACGTTGACTTACTTATATTCGTTATCTAAATTGTAGCTTCGGGCTCAAAGACTCGAATGACGCGCTTATACATCCAGAAGTAAACTTTTTGAAAAAACTTGATAACTCACCTGTAACAAAGAAAACATAACAATTATAAATACAATTGAACTATGACGTTGATTATATAAAAAGCATATAAATTTTTTTCAATAAAATTATAGATTGTAACCATTCTTCAACTGTGCGATTATGCTTAGGTGCTACATAAAAACCTTTATTGATAATATAAAGTTTTCTTGTTACTTTTTCTAAATCTCACCTTTCATTAATATCCGTAATTACAAATTATTCATCTCATAACGAGCTTAAAGATTAATCTAGTACAGAAAGAAGAAAGAAACGCCTCAAAATCATGAAAAAACAAGCCAAGCCTACTGAACAGCGTGCGCCATTTGTCTCTTCTAATTAGCCAAGAGGCTACCTACATTAGGTATCTCTCTCTCTTTTTCTTCACGGCTATTGACATGCCTCTCCCTCTCTTTCCCTCTCTCTTCCTCTTTTTCTTTTTCTTTCTTTCTCCGGCTCTCGGAAGTGGCTGATATACCGGGGCGGCAATTTATCGAATGATAAATTCCTCCGAGATAGGATCGCGGCGCGTCTAGATTAAACGATGCCCCTCTCTCTCTTCCACCTCCTCTCTTCCTCTCTTTCTCGCGCACGAAATTAAATATAGGGTCGAATTGCAGCCACTTCGGCTAGGAGCGAGCTATAGCTGCCACTGCTGCTGCTACTCCCTTCGCCCTCACCCCAATGCCGCCCGACTCTTATCTGCCACCGCAGACTTTACTCCCTCTCTCTCTCTCTCTCTTCTTCGCTCGGCATCCCCGCTCTCGACAAACAGCGGGCGCGCGCCCCTTCTTGCGCGTGTATACCTCGCGCGCGACCCTCCCGTATTAAGCTTCTTCTGCGGGTTTAGCCCGCGCGCCACCGTTCTCGCTCGCTCTTTTTTGCGGCCGATTTCGAATCTTCGCCCCCGCCCTGTATATACGGCGTGACTGCGTACATTGGCCAAGGCGATTCGTCGTCAGTATATATAGCGGTGTTGGGTATACACATACACACTTATCGGACGTGAAAATCTGTCGCGCACGCGCAAGTAGCAAATGCCTGGCGAGCTTCCGCGCAGATTGGATATACGGCTGCGACTCGCTCAGGCGGGAAATTAGTAGGAGAGAGTGAGTGAGATAGAGATTGCAAGCTGCAATTTTCAGATTGCGCCGATGTTGTAAACAATTTCGTAGTGTACGCGGCGGCGCGTGGTGCATTTTTGTTGTGTGGCTATAGGCGTGCTTTTCTTTTGCGCAAGGCTATACGCCGCTACGAAATTGGCTAAATGCGAGAAAACCGAGCGTATAGTAATTAAATCGTTGATTAAGGAAACAGTTATGATGAATATTTACAAGAAGCCGATACGATCGTTCGATCTATTAAAATTTATAAGTAATTTATGCAGTTTCCTGTACACAAACTGCGCAAAAGTGTCACTCGACTGCGGAAAAAGCGAAAGAGCTACGTTTACAAATCGCCCGACTTCTCGTGACTCCAATCTACTCACGAGATCGGATCGCTAATCGACAGCTATACGCACTCTGCTCAAACCTTTTTTCCGCGCACGCACGCGAGATCGCGGCCTATATATATTGATTGCAAAAACACGGCAAAAATTACCCCTGTCGGTAACTGTATTTCATCGTAGCGACCGATAAATTATGTATAAGCCACCTTATATTCACGAGAGCCGACTCTCTTGTCGTTTCAATCAGTGGTCCCCCGAGTGTATTAAAAATAAAGGCTCTCGCTCTCGCACACTATACACAAAAAAACGAGGGGGGCGACGGTAGCGCGTAGTATATAATTTATCGGGCTCGATGCCGCGAAACAAGTAAATCTCGCGGAGACCGACGTGCGACGGCGCAAAACGAATATATAAGCGTGGGCCGCGCTTAATAAGCGCGAGCTTCGTCGATAATGCAAGCGCGCCTCGAGGCGAGACGCGTCGCGAATGCGAAGGAGAAGGTGGAAGAAGGGATTGCCGTTTTCATAACGCGATTATAAGACGAGTAGACAAGGGAGAGAGAAGAAGAGAGAATATATAGAACCGATAAAAACAGGTTGGACCGTCGATGCGGATGAACGCGTGTAATTAGCGCGAGGCACGAGCTACGGTGTTTCGTATAGACGTTACGGGAAGTGCAGCTGGATTGCTTTTTTGTGGTAGATGTCTAAATGATCTTCTGCTGTCAATGGGATTAGCTATGGTGTTTTTTTCAGTAATTTCACCCTTTTGGAGCTAGAGAATTCTTGCGAATCATTTGTAGGTTATTATAAAACTTACTACCCTCGATCGAAAACGGTTCCTTCTGAAACACATTTCGTGAGCGGCAACCTCACGAAATTATCGATTCGCCCGGCGAGTTTTCCGTGAACTCACGGCGGGCCTAAAAATAGGCGTACCATCGCTCTCCACCTCGACGCTCCAACACGAACTTTTATACATATATATTCCCCATTCTCTCGAATAGTCAAAAAACATGCAATTTTCACCGGTTGATTTATCATCAAGTTCCCGCGCGAGTCGCACCAGCCCAAAATAATTTACGACCGCTTCAAACGAACGTCTCTATTTGTAACTTAATCGACTTTCGAAAAATTAGAATTTTACCAACTCCGCTGATGTTTCCTCCCATTCCTCCCTCTATACATTATAATATACGTATACAACGAGAGAGTCGACTCTCCCCCCGCGCGGAAGGGAAAGAACTCTCGAGTGTCGGATTATTCATCACGAGCGCCTTCACGGTACACTGGGCCGCGCGCTCGTTTCTTATCCGGCTTTATCATCATACTCGCCGCCGCACGAAATGAAGTAGTGGGCTACAGAGAATCGACAAAATGACTTCAGCGCCGTCCGCACGACAATACCGACAGCTGTAGACCCTCGAAACCTTTCAAGCTCGGCTGCACACCAAGCCCCTTTGCGTTCATGCACGCGGTTATAGGGCTAACCCTGTATTCTCCCCCTTCTGTGTTTCACGATTTAATTGCAGTCGAGCCGGAGAGGCTTGCGCGACGAACGGATGTCGCCCCCGGAGAGAAATGGCCGCGCGAACTGACGCGGGGGAGAGGAAAATCAGATGCGACATGCAATAAAATAAAAAGTAATGCGCTGGGTTTAAGGTTTGCGGGAGGGATAGTGTAATGAAGTTAACCGCTTGATTATTAGTTGCTTCTTATCTAATCTGGTTGTTTAAATAAATATTTCTGAAATTCATCTGTGAAATATATTGTTGAAGAATATGTTTCGAATTATTTATTGAAATATACTATTTATAAAAAATGTTAAAACCTTATAATTTTGTATGCGATCACTAAATACAATAATTTGTCTTCTTAACTTTAGCCAAATAAAGTTCAAAATATTATTATTATATTTATGACTTTATATCACAATGGAACTTTCACGAATATAGTAATAAATAACAAAATATTGATCAAATTGGAATTCGAAGACTTCACTTTAAAACACCCTCTAAATATTTCTCATTCCCTTTTTTTCTGTAAAAGTCCGTCCTCAAAATAGAAGTATATACCCCAATAATTTATCAGCAATCGTCTCCAACACATTTTTTTTCCATCGCTTACCAAACCAAGACAGCGTGAAACAAGAAGGGCGCGTGCGCCATATATATAACGACGGAGCTCCTCGACAAAAAAAAAGAAAAAAAAACACATCCGAGAGGGGGAGGGAACTCACGAGCGAAAAAAGCGAAACGAATAGCCTGCGAATAGCGACGATATACAATTTCGTATATATACGCCGGAGGGTGAACAAAGCCTCTGCCGAGTAGCGCGCTTTTTAAATGCACCGCCGCGTATGCGTCAGCCATGCCATTTCGAAACGGTTTCATTTCATCGCGCGGCGCAACTCATCTACGAGTCTCCGGAGACCCCGAGTAAACGATCCTCGCGGCCGCGGTGTGTTGATTGCGATTGCGGGGCCAGCCGCAAGCGCGCAAACGAGAATTAAAGGGCGAGAGCACCCGCGAACTTTATTATATTTGCTCGTGAATCACGCGTCCAAAGAGAAGATATAGAAGGAGAGAGGCATTGCGGTGAGCTCCGAAAATATCGACGCGCGGTTCGCGGGTTGTGTGTACAGAGGGCGAGGGGGGAGGCTAGGGAGCGGGAGATCTATTAATACGAGCGAGAAACTAACGCACTGTTTTTTCTTCGCCGAGAAGCGGGGGTATGACCTCATTGAGCGATGATACACTTAGTGTTTACCGGAAGTTTTCACGGGAGAGAGAATGAGAGCGTGTGAAGGAGGAGAATCGTATAATAAGACGGGCCGCGCGTTTATTTCGGCGCGATTATGAAGGTTTAATAACAAAAATTCCGAGCGTGATTTAGAGGCTGCGTGAAATTGTGGAGAGGTAAAGATAAGTTGATTTGATAGTCCACGAGAAGAATTTGAAGTTTGAGGTAGAGTAGTGGAATTGTTTACGTTGAGAAATCAATCGAGCGAGCCGCAAATACACTTGTTTTTACGAATGGCATGGCGAAGTCTCAAAACAATCTGGAAATTCCAGATAAAAATAAACGTTATTTGCATAACAATCATTTAATTTACTAAAAGGATTTTTCGATCAAATAATTTATAAATATTTAAGAGCAATAATTCGATGTATTTATTCTGTATTTATAGTATTTCATAAATCATAAATTCATATAAATAAGTAAAAAAAAAATAGATTCGGTATTTAATAGCGAAAGAATTCCTCGTTAAATATCTGATCACAAATAAAATAATCACTGCATCGATAATAATCCATTTCCCCCCGGCCATCATCAGCGAGGTAACAAGTGTTTCGATAATTTGCGATGATTTTTATTTCATCGATTTCCTCTCATCGCCTCGTGAATCGGCCAATAAACATTGACGGAGCAATAACGCTTCGAGTTACGACACCGCAAAAGCACCTCCAGAAAGTACCCATAAAACCCAGCGCCGAGCACGCGCCTTCTTTCCCCACCCCTACTGTATACACACACAAACATATATACACACCGAGGAACCATTACAGTCATAGACAAGAGGCGACGAAAATCAATATAAACGCCAGCGCGACATAAATCAATAAAACAGCCGAGCTCCGATAGCAACGCAATATACATATACACAGCCGTACACTACGCGCATGAGCGCAGGCACACGATATCCTCTACCCCTCGACCTATCGCTCCTCGTCTAAATCCGAAGCAAAGGTGATTCGGCGCGCGCGCGTCTCAGACTTGCCGCACACGTACATATATATAGACATATACGCGTATACTATATACGCACCACCACCGCTGCTGCGAGGGAGCGAGATAGACGAACGTGGCGCGTATAGGGTGAGCGCGCGGACCGGCTGTGTAGGTGGGTCGACGAGAGAGGGTGGTAGTAGTGGAGAGAGAGAGAGAGAGAGCTAGAGAGAGAGGCAGCGTGCTGCTGCTGCCCGCACCAGGCGCCCCTTCGCATATTTCACCGGGAATTTACGAGCCTCGATACGACAGGGAAATTGCAAGAATGGCGGAGTAATCTATCTCTCCTTGCCTCCGCGCGCGCGCGCTCTTCTTCTTTTCCCGGGCTCTCTCCCTCCCTCCCTACTTCGTGTGCAAGCCCGCCCGCCCGCCAACCCCCTTTTTCAACCCCCCCTCGCAGGCTTGCGCTCGCTAGTCGACGGAAGAAGAAAATTCTCCGTCTCTGTCTTTCGCACTGCGGGAGTATAGAGCTGGGAGAGAGAGAGAGAGAGAGAGAGAGCTGCCCGAACAGATAAAGGGGGATTTGTCCGGGGCTCACTCTCTTCTGGATGGTAGCGCTCGCTCGCGCGCAAGCGGCCTAATTGTCCTCTCCAGATAACCGGTGATCTATCGTACCGGGAGCCGCGCGCAAACGTATATATATATATATATACGGGAAAGAGGATCTTTGATCCGGAAAACAAAGAAACATTCCGTGCGCTCGCCAAGAGATATCGGGGGTGGAGTGGAGAGGCCAGTGCACGCATGGAACACAGCATGTGCGTGTGTGGGTGGAAGGAAAAATCGGGAATCGTCATTTTTCTCTCGGGTTTATTGAATCCGAGACCACTGCGGGACTGAGACAATGTTCGACAGGGTCGAACAATTATTTTGATGGATGGCGCGGTGGTGCGAGTGCGAGGAAGCGATTAGCTCGGGTATAGGATGGGGGTCCGGGACGGGGTGGAAGTATTGCTTGTAATTCATTACCACGCCGATGCGGGATATTTCCTGATTGGGGGTGTTAAGGGGTTCGGAGGGAGTATGTGTGTGATGCGACTGATGGGTTTGGAGGAGCCGGTGATTGGGATCCAGCTGAGGTAGTTGGTTAAGCTTATTGATTGGTTTCCTGGATTATGTCAGATTTTACAAGATTTTTTTGGACGAAGGGAATAATCTTTATTTTAGTTGGTAAAATAATTCGTCAAAGTTTTTATACAGAAAATAAAATGAATGTTATGAATAATGTAATATAATAGTAATATATACTATTACACAATGATAATTTATATATCAGGTCAATTATTATATTATAAAGAGATACCACTGTCCATAAATAAGCCGGTGATGGAGAGTAAAAACTATACGCGCACCGCTGATGAACAACAAGAGGCTGCGGGGTAGAGAAGAGAACAGAGGAGAGAAAGAGAGAAGCAAAGCAATCGACGAACGATCACCGGGATTGAATCGTCCGCGAAGGAAGAAGGCGCACGCGAAAGAAGACAATTAAGAAACAGAGAGAGAGAGAGGGAGAGCGGAGGAGAGAAAAGGATGAGCCGGTGGGATATCTCAGCCACAGTCCAGCATCGGTGGCTCTCCTCTGGCGGCGACTCGCATAGCTAACTGTACCCACTGTACCCGCGGGTACATACGCGCGACCGCCTCTCTGTTTCTCTCTCTATCCTCCTCTTCCTCCCTCTCTTTCTCTCTCCATCCGTACACCAGGGTATGTAGATATAGGTAGCGAAAACGCGAGCACGCGGGAGAGAGCAGCGTAGGAGGGGTAGGACGAGGGAGAGAAAGAGAGACGCCGCTCTCGGTTTAATTTAACACAGCAGCTGTAATCCCATCCATTACGGGCGCGGTAATATACGATCGCTCGAGATTCATACTCCGTTTTTTCACTAATTAACAGACGGGACAAATCGCTCCGGCGATTCTCTCCCTCCCGCGCGAGCGTTCGTGTTCTATATACGAGAGAAAGAGCAGCGCGCACCGGACGACACGCGCGCACGACTGCACGGCTCTTTTTATACATACGTCTCTTCACGCTTCGCGACGACGAGCGGCTGCAATTTTTTTTTTTTTTAGTGGAGTGGTGTGCGATACTCGTGCAGGTCGACCGTTCGCGAACGCGCGGTACGTTATTTTTACGGGGACAGGGGAGAAGAGAGTGCGAGTGGTAGTAATACGGTAGTGGTAATATGGTAGAGGTAGGTAATCGACGGCTATTTGTTGTCGCCCGAAACATTTTTGAAGAATGTCAAGTTTTACGTAGCCCGGGCCTCCGGCATTTAAGAAATTTTGCATAAGGAAAGTGTACATGCTTAGAAAAGCGTTTTATAAAATTTATAGCAAAATAATAATGTGCAATTACGTACATTGCTTTATTAAGCACTTCATGTTTAAAATATTATTCGATTATATGTATTCAGAAATGAATAATCATATACTATATATTACAACTACAGAAAATTAAATGTGCTTTCACTCCAAAAACATCCTAGTATAAAAACATAAACCGCTCATTATGATAAAGCGAGAAACCACTCATCCAACAATAACACTGTACTTTCTCTTTTTTGCAGGACGAGGCGCTCCGGACGTAGCTCGCCGCACCCTGTATATACAATCTCTCCGAATGAAATCAGTTCGCGGAAATTGAAACGTTTTGTCGCGCGCGCGCGATGACCACACGTCGTCGACGTACACACACGCCAGTTGCAAAAACGTCCGCGAGTCATTAACGCCTCTCTTCGACCATCACGACAACGATGTCTCGTCTGCGGGCAAAGTGTCGAAGAAGAGAAGCGCCTCCACGCGCGACCAACGATCCGTTGCAATCATCTCGACGGCTCTTCCGCGCGCCATAACTCACGTCTCTCGCGAGCTCGCGACGTGTGTTGCTGCACGCCCGTGTGTGTGAGCCGCGAAGCGCCGCGTAAAAAGTCGCTAGAAGAAGTGGCCGGCGACGACGACGATGCCGTGCACATTAATCGCTTCGTTAGCGCCTCGGTGTGTAGAGTATAGCAGCGGCTTGTATGGCGGGCAGTGGATAAGGTGCTAACGAACTAGCCTGCGTGCGTGTGTGTATGTACGGGGATGTACACGTGTTTCGCGGGAATTTCGTTCTATTAATTTTTAATGGCGAGAGGCGACTGAGAGAAAAATGGAGATAGTGTTGTGTGATTAATTTTGTTAATTTGTTAGACGTTCGTTGAAATTTATATTCAAATGATTCTTTTTTGCAATGTTATTAACGTTAGGGAAGATTTTAATTTGTGTTTAGCTGTTAACGTTTATTTGAGAAAGTTTCATGAAAAAGAAGGAAATTTGAAGCCAACATCACAAACATAAGTTAAGCTTCTCGGAAAAAAACTGAAATTATTTAAATACAAGCTTTTACTCCTATTTCTTCTTTCGTGCATACATAAAGCATAAAAAATGTCACTACTTAGATTAATAATTTTAAACTATTGTCAAGCTCTTTCTTTTTGGAAAAAATATAGGCTGATAAAAACAGCTTTTAAATTGTATAGGTTATCAATAGTAAATATCTTATTGATTTAATAATATAATATTTATTGAAGAATGTACTCAAGAGTTATAGGGAATGGAAAAAATGGAATTTTTCGCATTGGATTCTTAATAACTCTTAACGGTTGTATTTTTCGCAGTTACGCGTGTATGAGATAACAAAATAGTAATAATATTTTATTATTTAAGCACGTTTAAGTACTTAATTTTTCTTTGCGCAGGTGTACGAGGTCGACATTGTCTTTGTAAAGTAGTTGCTTATACAAACAAGAAAGCGCAAAGATGAAGTTCTTATTGATATTCGCATGTGTTGTAATATATTTTGGGTTCTTTGGTATGGATATATGTTTACAATATACATAAGAATTATCCAAGATAACTATTTAATTATTTTGAATATTTGTTTCTTATTCAGTTAACGCCGACCCTGTAACGCCACTTGTAGAATGTATGAAATCTTGTAAAGGTAAGCGTTTTTACTAATCATTTTCGAATTTGCTAAATAAATAAATATCGTGGTTCTGGTAACCATAGATTTTTGTTTATTAATATTTTAACTGTTAATATATAACATGGTAAATTTTAGACTTGTTCAAATTAAATACATTTCGAAGTTCGAATAGTTGGAATAGAATAATTTAACACATGCACGTACA
>JAPYZO010003164.1:0-16659 GCA_030522905.1 Torymus flavipes
TACACTGTGTATGTGCCTCTGTCTGTCCGTCTGTCTCTATGCGCGCATGTATATATAGGTATCGTGTGCTGCTGCTCGCTTGTGTTTGCTCTCCTTTTCCGTCCTCGCTTTTTGTCGATAAGTAAGCAGCAACGAGAGGAGGAGGAGGACCGAGACCGACGGACACATAGACAGCCCCCACACACGCATGCACAACACACCGCTATATACTTTCCCCTCGGCTCTCGCGAAAGCGAGGAAAATCGCGCGCGCGTTCGTTGCTGCTCTCTCGCGTTGCTGCTGCTCTCCGAAGGAGAACCTCTCCGAACATAATAATCGTTATACTTATGCGTTTTCTCTCTCTCTCTCTCTTGCTCGCTTGCCTGCCGTCGTCGTCTGCGAAGAGAGAACGACGACGAGCCTCCGTGCTGAGTCTCTCTCTCTCTCTCTCTTCTCTTTTACTCCGTCTTTCTCTCGCTGCGGCGCAGCACGTCGCCGTCGGTTCTTGACCTGAGTTTACGTGCGCGCACGATGCTCGCGATGCGAATCATATTCTTTTCTTTAAGCATGCCGTTCCTCCCGTGTGTTTGTGTCTGAATGTATAGGTATATGTCTGTACGTCGGAGGCTCGAAGGATAGAGGATGCTATACCTATAGCTCTCGCTCGCTCCGATGTGTCTCTTTGATGTGTGACGTGAAAAAAGGTGATCCCCCCTCCCCTCTTCCCCCACTAAAAATAACTGTATCTTTTGTATGTTTTGTGCCCCTCGCGAGCGAGACGGAGAGTCCTTTCCTTTTGCGTTTTCCAGCAGACTTCCTGTTGGTCTATTTTTTCCCACCAGGCTCCTGGCAGAGTGAGAAAGAGAGAGAGAGAAAGAGAGAGAGAAAAAGAGAGAGAGAGAGAGAGAGAGAGGAGAGAAGGTGGAGGTGTGTGTATGTGTATTTAGATGATGTTGACAGTCTGTGCAATTGTCAATTTTGCAGCGGCAGTGATGAGTCAGGGCTTTACTGCAGTGCTTTCTCTCTGCTCCAACAGCCTTTTCCTTGGCTGCAAAAGTTTTTCTGCTCCGAATCATTGATGCTTGATATCCTGTTCCTCATGGAGTTTCACCTGATTGCAATGGCTTTTGTTTGTCCGCTTTGATGAATCAACATAGGCTACTTTGTTGTAAAAGTGTTCTGACTCTATTCATTTTAATGACATTAGAGATTGAATGAATTATCTATGTTATTAATGAGAGGAAATAATATACCTAAAATTTGTCACTCTTTTAAAGCTGCTACTGAAGTATTTCTATAATTTTAATAATTATCTAATCTTGGTATGATAAAATTAATGAGTGGGAAAAGTTAGTAATGCTCCAGTATATAAGAATATATAATGTTTAATCATAGTAATGTGTTCAAAACCAGTTTTAGTAATACTTCACAATTTCAGCAATATACTTAATTTTCATTTTCTTATTCATGATGAGTCAGGATTCACTTTCTCTATCTTTCTTTGGATGTGACACTTCTGATCAGAATCATAATTTTATCTTATTTCCTTGACTTTATGAGCAGTCAAGAAATATTAATATATATTTGAGAATTTTAATGTTATTTGCAAATTGAATAGTACCTATACAAAACATAGAAATGCTTTTTAAATATGAAAGCATAATAATAGTAACAGCATTCTGGAATTAAAATAGACTATTTCAAATTAATGACATCATTATTTGATGTTATGTAACTTTCTATAATTATATTTTTTATTTTGCAAATAAAATATAATTATCAAAATAAATTAAAATCTTCACAAATATTATTATTATTCTTTCATTTACATAGGGATAAATATCTTTTGTAAACTTCTGTTTTATACAAATCAGAATAACATATTAAATATAAATTATAAATTTATTCAATTCATAAAATAATATTAATAATCATGTACATACATTGCATATTTTTATAAAATTTTGTTTTTTATCTTATTTTTAATTAATGATGATTCAAGATTTGTTATCCAGGAAATAAGATAAAGGTTAAATTCAGAGATAACACTTTTTTATTCAGATCGTTGTTTATATGCTTAAATAGAGCAAAGCATTTTTTACCCTCTTGATAAGAGAAAAAAAAAGGTAATACTCATACAATGTTTTCTGATCTGAGGTTGTTCCACTCTCGGAGAGCTGATAACCTTCTTTAGAACTGAAACTTATGTCAGTGGGGCTGTTGAAATCAGAGCTGTCGTGCCTGACTAGACTCACAACTCGCTTGGTTTCTACATCTACTGCGAGACATGTTTGCAAAGATTCGTGACTTTATTTTGAATTGTTTACACTATAGATACTACTATATTCGCAACTTTTTTTATAAAAAAAATAAAGGAAGATACTTGTTAAATGTCTAATGTATTTGATAATGCTAAAACGATTTGTTTTACGCAGTGGAAGCCGTTCTTCAAAAACATTCAAGCCGAAGAAGAATATTCCAGAAGGGACTCATCAATATGACTTAATGAAACATGCAGCTGCTACGCTAGGATCAGGGAATCTTCGTCTAGCTGTAATGCTTCCTGAAGGAGAAGATTTAAATGAATGGGTCGCAGTTAATAGTAAGTAGCTAATGTCTACAAATCATAGTTTAACTTATTTTACATATTCCAAAAAATTGATAAATATATTGAAAATAGAAATCTAATTTCATTAGAATTATTGAATGAAAACAATTATAAAAGTCACAAATAGCAAACCATATGTCTAACCTATATCATTTGCAAAAGCATTTGTAATAGTTTTATTTTGAATATTTTAATGTGTAAGAATATCTTATTTATATTATTTATATTTTACAAAAGTTACTAAATTTATTATTTTGTGAATATAATTCTAAATTACTATTTGTGTTTGAAAAAAATGAATTGTGTACTATTTACTAGAGCTAGTGCGTGTTTATATCAAATACTGTTTAACTCTTATTGAGTGTCCATTTTATTCATTAAATAAATATTCAAATCTTTTGTATTATTTACAGCTGTTGATTTCTTCAATCAGATCAACATGTTATATGGAACTATTACAGAATTTTGCACAGAAGACAGTTGCCCAATTATGTCAGCTGGCCCAAAATATGAATATCATTGGGCTGATGGGCACACTGTAAAAAAACCAATTAAGTGTTCAGCTCCTAAATATATTGACTATCTAATGACGTGGGTGCAAGACCAACTCGATGATGAGACCCTTTTTCCATCAAAAATTGGTAAGATTTCATATTTGCTTACAGTCTATATTACTTACTCTATACTACTTACTCTATATTACTTACTCTATATTTCAAAACATTCAATTTTTGTAAATATTTTATTTGTAGGAGTACCTTTTCCTAAGAATTTTCTCTCAATTGCAAAGACAATACTGAAGCGACTCTTCCGAGTCTACGCACACATCTACCATCAACATTTCAGTGAAGTGGTTCAACTTGGAGAAGAGGCACATTTAAATACTTCTTTTAAGCATTTCATTTTCTTTGTTCAGGTACCAACAAACCATATTTTTTATTATAAATTATATTAAAAAATGAAAATTTAATTGACCGTTGCGGGAGCTGGCTCCCCTACAGGAGCTCATAGAGAAACTAACAGCAAAAGAGGCGCGATGAACGTTTCTGGATCCTGGATGAAGAAGAGAAACGGCATAAAAAAAAGGAAGAAACAGCAGGAGAAGATTGAGAAGAAGTGAAGTACTGTGAACCCCTCCAAAGAATCTCTCATTCGTGCGCGCGCTCTGTCTATCACCACTACGTAATTATACCGTTACTGCTACGCGCATATTATTTAAAAGAAACTAACCATAATGGCTTATTCTCGACACGCACGTATATAGCTGTCGTCGACAGTTTTGTAGCGTCCTTCTTCGCAAAGTTTAACGATTCATTTGTCTCAATTTTTTTTCATATATTTACATTTTCCCATTTTGGTCGCGCCGCGACGCTTCGAAGTGCACGTGTATCCAGAATGCAGAAACGGCTTTAAAGTTTTTTGAAGTGCTTTACAAAGTCGATTCCTTCGGAAGATGACGACCAAGGAAAGACTCGATGGTGCAAGGCTGATGCAAAGATTTTTCGTATGAATTTTGCTGCTGCGTAAACAGAAAGTGAAATCACCAATGAGATGAACTGGCTAAGAGTATAAAGTGATTGTTGTTGAGTGAGACTTGCACGTTATGTAAAGGTGAGATTGAGAATAGAGCGACGGGTGAAATATTGACGATTGTGCTCGCTCCCCAAATAGGACGGAGAAGGTAGTCTCGATGATGCATTTTCCGTAATGCATTTTTCTATTATAATTTTTCTTTTCTATGGATTCTTAAAATAATTTTATTTCAATTTTTATTACACTTTAATAATATTTTTGAGCTTTTTTGACATTGAAGCACACAAAAATAACTTATGAAGACTTTTTTTGCACATGACAAGTAGAGTATACTGAAGTTTTCAGGTCTGCGACCTTTTTAATTGGAATTTTTTTCTGTTATAAATCTTTTGTAATTATTATTTAGAATATGGTTTCTCTAATTTTTCTATTCACATTAAGAATCATTTTATACGTATAAAAATGTTTCTTAGAGAGTCGAAACATTTTCTTCAGTGTTCAACAACAGTAGAAACAGACTGAACATCATCAATCTTTGACTTTGTCGCTGTTCTTTTATTTTTCCTAGAAACTTATTGTAACAGAGTTTGGTATAATAAGGGTATTAGGATAGCATACTACTACTATTGTATTAATTCACAATCTTATTATACTACTTTTGTATCAGAATTATTGTTCAGTGCTTCGATTACTTTGCATTTTTTTTAAATCTGTTCCTTTTATCTTTTGAAATTGTACAAAAAGTGTGCGTCGGTAAAATGAAAGACTTGAATTTGTTTTATGATTTATTTATTTTTGTTATAACGATATAATTAAACAACACGGTTAGTCCTAAATATCTCGAGAGAAATATCTTTGACTCTTGCTAAACTTCCGTCAGATTAGAACACATTGTTTGAGAGTAGTAATATTTCAATATTTGTTTTGTTTTGACCTTTGACTAAAGAAACTATATCTACTAATATATAGATACACCTTCAATACAGAAATCTGACGAACGAATAGTAGATGCGAATATCGTTTACTATTTACAATTCTGCACTTATATCATTTTTTTTTACATCTGTTTCATTTAGACGCACACAACAACCGTGCTTGTGAACTTTCATCTTATGTACATACACGCTTATATATAAATATAGATAATAAAGCATGACATTAATTTTAAGCTGGAGAAGATGTTTCATAAAATTAATTAAGTATCCGAGGTACTGAACACAGTCGTCGCCTCCCGAAATTACTGTTTCCAAAATGGATATGAAAAGTTCATTGAAACTTCAGCATAATTATATTTTTACGTTGCCTTCGATCGCCAATTTGCTTCTGTGCAAATTGAAAAAAAAAAAAAAATTAATCGGAAACTCCTGTAATCATCGCGCAATAATATTAAAACGATTCGTTTCATCAGTACAATAGAAACTTACATGTGCGAGTGTTATATTTAATCCACGTCTCTCGTTAACTTAGAGACTGTAGCGAGTCGCTTTTTAGAAAGGCGATGATGCCTTTAAAGAAAAAACTCGACGATCATGTAGAGCTCAATCGAGCTTTTAATTAATTTTTTACCGTACGAATGGTTACTATTCTTTTTACTTTTTATTTTATGTGTCTAAAAAATCGCTACATAGGAAGAGAATGAAAAACGGCTCTTTTAGACTCTATTAATGTGTATATTGATATCGAATCGGCTGTTTCGACATGGCAGCTCGTTGGAGATGTTGCCTTAAAAGAGGACCATTTAAAGATCCGTTTTTCATTCTTCAGTAAAGTAAATAAAAATAAAAATCAAGATATTTTCGAAAATAAAAAATCAACTCGATAAAGTTCGTAGAGCTAAAGAAAATAATTCAATCAGCTGACTTATGAAGCATTTACTTAAGTGTATTTTCGTTTTAATTACAAAGGTAAATCCTTATAAAAAACAAAAATATTTTTTAATTTATTGATTATGATTAGCTATGACATTAAAATATATATCGCTTTCAGAAAGCATTTTTTTCTCAACGAAACAAAAATATGCTTAAAGTAAATAGAAGAAAATAACTATTTTGGATGCATCCACGTATTTTATTTATTATGCATTACAAGTTACGCTTTTCGTTTCATCGATTGTTTTGTTTTATTATGTAATTTTTTCTTGTCGTAATTTGTCTAGTTGTTTTTTTTCTTGCGAAACGAAAAAAAGAAATCATGTTACGAGTCGCGACTAATACTGCGAGAGAAGGGAGAAAAAAAGGAATGTCCATCGTTGTTTATCGATTGGCGAACATTCACCCTCAGTACTTAAGGCATAAATGGAGGTAGAGAAAAAAGAATACGTAAGAGAGAAGGGCATTCACGCGACACTTTAGTGGGACGCCCAATATTCGTTGCAATGCGAAATTCGGTTTTAACATAGAAAACAAATTTCCATTATATTTATTAATTAATAAATGAAGTCAATTGGAATTCAAATGAGAAATTTGCACAAAAATATTTTCCTAATGTAAAAATTAAAGATGTATTTTTAACAAAACGTAAAGCCTAAAAAATTAATTAAGAAAAATATTATTTATAGTAAAAAACTATGTTATAACCGAGTTATCCCACTTTTCTTCGTATCGCCATTCCTGTATCGGATTTAGCTCTTTTATTTTCAATTCTCCCGCGAGTCAAAAGAGATAGACCAAATTTTGACGGAACAAGAGCGAAGTCGTGTATTATTGTATGACCTGCCTCGTGTATTTTTCAACCGTCAAACGACTATATTTTTCAATAACGAAATAAAAGCGTAATTGTTAAGAAAGTATAAAGCAAGGGATTAAAGTCAAACAAACAAATAAACAAACAAACAAATAAACAAACAAATATGTCGATGAGGAAACCTATATGTGATCATCTCTTTGAGAAGCCGAGCGTTTAAGAAAGAAAAACAAAGTAAGAAATAAATAATGCGAAAATATTGTAAGTGAAAAAGTAAAATAGGGAAAAAGAGAGAGAAAGAGAGAGGAGATATGTGTGTGTCTCTTCGGTAAAAATGACGTTGCAGGTCGTCGTGGCGCTGCTCGGGACGCGCTCTCGCATATTGTATACGTTTTAGGTGGGATTTCGTTCGTGTTGTTCGCCCGTGTCTCGTCTCGAGAGCGCCGCGATATTAATTGAAACTCGTGCCAGAGGCTCTGGTGATAAATCTGTGCAATGTAAATAGTATTTTTTCCAAATAAACAAAAGCTCGATGTAACCATACATATGTCTTATTTTCTTATAAATACCTGATTATAATTAGATTAAACAAAATATTGAATATGCGTTATAATTTATTTTTCTTGTTTGCCATTAATGTACCAAATAAGAAGCTATTACTTATAGTTAATTATAATGCTGTATAAAACGTTATTTGAAACTCAATTTATCATTTATTCTTTTCTGATCAATATTCTTGATCAAATACTATTTTTCATCTTCACAATAGAAGTTATTAAAAAAAAATATTACAATAAATAAATTGAATATATAAAAAGATCTTCAATTCTGATAACTCTAACTTACCTAAACATCTTAATTTTGTAAATTTATCTCTAGAACAGGAATATACAGTCAAGCAGTATATTATAAGATTTTTTTATTTGTCAAGTTTAGTCTGTAAATTTTAATTGTCTGTTTTAATGTTGGAAAATTTATGGTGATTTTCAAGGCTTTCTTTTGTTGGCAATGAGTTATATGTAAATAGTGTTTGTGGAAAGAAAGCGTTGAAAAATGAAAATGTATCGATACAAAAGCTTGTTAAAAGCATCAAGATTTTTATGCACAGTCAACACAAAAATCATTGTAATTAATACTGTTAAAGTATATGATTAAATCCCAGAAACTTTTAAAATTTTAGGTAACTCAAAAATTTTAGATTTAAAAGGCGATAACCCAAGTTCTTTACAAAGCACTTTTTAACGAAAAATTACAAAAAGAGCGAATAAATTGATAATTTTGGTAAATTTATGTGTTTTTCGATCTAGAAAAAAGGCCACTTAATATCATCGTAAAACTTTTACAGATTTTTCTTTAGAACAGAAGCTTCAATTTAAGCCCTGGTAGATCGGTGTGCTATGAAAAATAGCCCAGATATAAGAGTTTTTAACTTTTTACTTCTTGAATATTGGAATACCTCTTATATCTAAACTATTTGAAAAACCCATAAAAAATCACCATAGTGACCGCTTTTTTCGCTCTTTTTGTAATCTTCTATCATTAAGGTCAATTTTTTTTATTTCTCTATTGAAAACATTTTGTCCTTTGGTTCAGTCGTGTGTTTTGTAAAGAACTTGAGTTATAGCCTTTGAAATATAAATTTTTGAGTTATAAAAATTTTAAAAGTTTCTGGGATTTGCTCATATACTTATTATATATTTTTACTGAAAGAATCAAATATTGATAAACGTCCTTTTTTATCGATACAAACGTGTTTTATATTCTATCAGTTATATCAAGGTTTTAGGTTTTGAATTAAGCGTAAACATAGTTTTACAAAAATCAAGTTTATTCATCAATTTTATAGATATACACCTGTTATGTAGAAAGTTTCATCATTGTTCACTTCATTTTTTTTCAGTTTCGCATTTTTAATATCTTAATACAGGGCCGCCTCGGCGATCAGTCACCACTCGCATAAGAGGGCAGCGGGCACGAGGGAGATGGATAGACGGAAAAGACCGTGGAAATAGCGCGCTCGTAGCTTTATTCGAAAGTTTAATTTATAGAAGAGAGAAGAAGAGAATCATTATATACGAAACGCACTCAAGTATACATATATACGCAAGACGAGATCCGAGGGAATAAAGGGGCGAAAAGAAGAGTATCTCATCTGTCGGAGGGTAGAGTGGTGAGGAAGATCGCCCAGGCGTCCCGATTGTTTCATCTTTTTTTATTATTTAATTATTTTATATAATATAACCACTCGAGGCATTATATATTTGTATATTTTTTTCTCTTTATACTTTTTACCATCGCATTTCTTTTATTTCTCATCGCTTGATTGTTCCTTCTTTCTTTCTCTCTTTATGTCATAATCAATTTCTTTATCGGGGCGAGTATTTAGAAACTCTAGTTTTTTATATATAACGTTACTCTGGTTTATGTTATACGCTCGTGACTGGTTGTCCCTTAATATTTTTTTTCGAACATTTAAATATTTTTTTTTACTCTTGCGGTATACACGATATAATTTTTATAGACGAAGTGCGCACACGCGAGACTCTTCCACAAGCATGTGATTATTTCATGGTATTTTCGTTGGCGCACTTTTTCCACGGAAAACGTTTATTATATCCACATAGACCGAAACGAGAGTTAATGATTGATTTCATTTATCTTTTTAATTCGCGTTCCGCCCCCGCGTTTGCCCTTTTCGTTAACTGAATCGTACAGTTGTATTATCTTGCCTAATTTGTTTATTTATTTTTTTTATCGTTACGAGGTGGAGGGTAGTAACGTTCGGCTATGGCAGTTTGTAGAATCCCGGAAAAAATGTACTTACGATTTATTTCGTTATCCTAAATGAATCGGCGTATACCGCGGTTGCGTATGATTTTTTCCGGGACGAGATATTTTTCTCGCGCGATTAACCAATCGTGAATTTTTTTTAATTCTATCACTATTTCCCTGTGGAAAGAAACCATTGTTCTTCGTGGAAATATTTTAATTAGATCTAGAATCATTTGCCATACGTATTAACTATGTTAATGTCGCGGAATACTTCGTATACATCATTATTCTTATTGAAATAATTTATAACTTTTTACTTTTATTTCTATTTGTATGATTACGCTACATGTAAAGTTTTAATAAAGTTATGACATTAAAATATACTAAAAAGGGCAGTTTCGTGTTTCAATCGAACTAACATTTGGCAATCTTTACAATTAATGACAGAATTCGTGAATTTTTTAAATAATGATTCACTAGTATTTTCTCTGAATTCTGACATTAAAAGTACTTCAGATTAATTTAATTTAAATTTTAAAATTGTAATTATTATTTCGTATTGAAATTAGTAACAAATGATTCTAGTTCTAATTTACGTGAATAAAATTTGTAAACTTGTCACAAATTTTCACGTGTAAATATTTACACTGCGATTGATGGTCATTGGTAATGTAACTCATGTAAACGCACATATATGTAGGAAAAAAATTTTATTTTGAAATATTAGTTACCTTGTATTCACCGGAGCAATTTTATTTAGTTTTTTTTTTTTGTTATTTTATATACAAAAGATAAAAATCGAAGTTGTTATTATTATGCAGAATTGAGAAATTTTAAAAATTTACTATTAATATCAATGTCTTGTTAAGTACGAATATATGCTTGAACTAATATTTTTTTTATTCTATAAGAGAATAATTCAAGTTTGAAATTAAAATATAGCAATTGGAGATTACGCGAAGATAATTCAAGTTTTTCTTAGTACGAAAATTACTCTTTCAGAAAATTAAATTTGAGAAATTCTCATAAGTGTACGTAGATTTAAAAAATATTATATGAAAATCCTGAAAAAGGAAGTCGGAAGTAGGTATATACTTTCCATGGAATACTTTCTTATTGAATTTCAGCTTCATTCGTTTTGCTAATTCTAACTGCAATGAATAGTCAATAGTTTCTCTTCCACAAGGACTGTTATATTGCGCTAATTAAATTTCGGTTGATCGATCACCGAATAAATGCATTGATTTCAATACCTTCTTCGCGCACACAATTGTGTTTTTTTTCCAATGCCAACGGTATTTCCCTTTCGTTGTAGTAATATGTCGTTTGAATTCCTTCGTCTACATATATATCTAGAAGTTCCTAAAAACGTACGGTACGATATTAGAATATGTTGTAAATTTTCTTTTCACAGCTTCGACGCAATGATCTGATTCCCCCGCGAACTCTCATCCACGACGTCTGGCTAACAAATCAAGCTCTAGGCTTTTCTTTTGCGACGCAATTTATAGATCATTTCAACAACTAAACGTATAGAAGTACTTGAACGTTATTCTTAAACAGTTTGTGCTCAATTCCAAAATATCATCAAAAAGTTCATCGAATGAAATAATTATAATTACTTTGAAATTTCGTATCGAACGAATTTATTCTCATTGTCATATACATTGTGAACATTAAAATCGCGGTGGAGAAAATTCAAAAGTTTTAACGAAAAATCGGCGTGGACGTTATTCTTCGCTCGGATATGTTAGGACACACGGCTGTCATATAGTATATATCTTGTGTCAAACGCATGTCCCGCCTAATCGACTTATTAATTATATCGTTATATTTTACAAGTACGTGGACATAATTAAAAGTTCAGAAGTCGGACATCGATTCGGATTTCAGACGAATACAAATGTGTGTATTTCAATGATGTTTGTAAGAAACATATGTTTCTGGATAAATTTATACTTTCATACGAAAATGCATCAAATCAACGATAATTATAATGTTTACACAACTACATTGGGTTTGGTTGCAGACTGGTAAGTATATAAAGTTAGTGCAAAACCATCAATTTGACAGCGCAACAAAGTCAGCGTAAAATCCGAATCCCTCTTTCCCCTCTGTATCCACTGTTATATCTTTCAATTACAGCGTCGTACAGTACATACGTTTGCAACATACTTTTTACGGCACCCTTTCCTCCCGCACTTCATCGTTAACCTCTATATAATTGTGTGTGTTTTTTTTCTCTTTATATAAGTTATTTTAGTCGTCTATGAATTGTTTATCTCTTATTTAAATGTATTAAAGAAAAGGCTTTTCTATAAACATTACGACTCATAGCAAAATGTCACTCTAGGAATATCATATGGCTTCTCTTTGGATATACACTTTTATATCTCTTATATACCTCAATATTTTTTTTCTGGTGTCTCCATCATCGTTTTATCGTGATCAAAATTTTTTTTTTAATATGCTGGTCTCTTTCATGCTCACGTTACGGTCGCACGTATATAAGCGTAATTTTTAAGAGGAAAGCGCGCATCAAATGGCAATTGGTCGTCAGCTCTGAACAATTTTTATAATTATCGAGACTAAAGCGTTAAAAACAATGTTAATTCAATTATTACACTATACACATAATGAAAAATTTCTCATTTGTGTCTGATTCCCTCTTAATTCGCTCTATACGTTCTGTCAGTCGCGCCTATTATGTTTTTTTAAGTTAATCTGCCGTTATTATAAAAAATATGTGGAATCTCATTTCTCCGCAAAAATTCGACGACGACTTTTCCTCTCTCACTTCTTAACATTTGCAGTATCTCGTATTCGTCGCACTTTTTTTTGTCTTACAGATTTTTCATTCTCTCTGTCTGGCTTAAGCAAGCTTAACTTTTTTTTTGCGCGAGATGCAATCAAGATACAGTGAAACGCCGGATGTGGAAAGAAAAAAGCAAGAGTTGCAGTTACAATTAGATAGTGATCTTGTTTACTTGAAGGTAATTCATATATTATATATTTTTTTTTGTTCATGGCAGGGCGTTTTCATAAGCTCGGTACGTTTAGGGAATTCACGCGCGAAGTAAGGCCTTTCCCTCGTCCCACATACATTTTGCTTTTTAAAAATATTAAAGTTGTTACGGAATCGTTATAATATAATTTAGCATGTCAACATTCAATTCCATTTTGAGTATCTAATAATAAACAGATTACCAAATGTAATTATAATAAACCAATGGTCTAAATTATGTCAACAACATTTTAGTTAACGATAATGAATAATTTTTCCTGATATCAATTTACAGTAATAGAAAAGATAATGACGGTGCATACAACTTTAACATTTTTTTTGCAGCCATCCCTTAAGTACAATCAGTATTACTTTGCTTGTCTTTATCATTAAAAAAAACTTAAATTATTTGGAACGATCAATTTATCCCTGCACATTGCGCGAATTAACCCAACTTCAATAAATTACTAGCTTTCAATTCGCTCGAATCGGTTTCATTTCATTTTCGTTCTTTTTTTCGCCTCAGATAAAATATATATATAGTATACCTTATTTGCAATATGTCGTTTATATGTTATGCTTATAATTTACTTAATTTAGTTAACTATCACTGCGCTCATATTTATGCCTGTAAACATAGAGTAATTATTATTTTTTTCTTGTTATTCCTTTTGTCGCAGACCCGCCTCTATGTATATAGCAAATATTTCACATACTCCCGTTTTCTCGCATATACGCCTCACTAAGCCTTATTTTTTTCTTCTCGGTTATCTCTTCGATTAGAATATCCTCTGCTGAAACGCCATCGCGAACCCAGAAATGAACAGATTAGTAAAATTCGAGACCCAGTCGCACAACAAATGCATTGATCAGATCTTTTATCCTGTAAGAAAAAACGAAAAGCACGAGCGTGTTCTTCCGATTTGTTGATTGTAAACGCTAAAATTTGATTAGTCATGTATATCAAGATATATCTATTTATTTCACTGCCGCGAAAAATTAGTAATTTTCATTTTCTTTTTTAGTCGTTGTCGTTTTGAACATTCGCTAAGTTAAAAAATTCAGTCAATGCATAATCGTCATCAGGGAAATAAAATTGTATTCATACACACACACGCGCGCACATCGAAGAAATGAATTTGAAAGCATTTCAATTGCGTTCGCTTGAAGCACTGATGTTAACCTTTTCCTTTTTTTTCTTTTACTGATCAAGCTATTATGACATGAAATATTGCAATTATTTAGCTTATGTTTATCTTACATTTTCTCAAATTCCAGTTACTTTGTGTACAATAGTTATCAGTAAAAGTAAAAATCAGCAGCCACTGGTCTTTACGATTGTTTCGTAAAAAAATTTATTTATTTTCGTAATCATTACGAGTGATAACAATGATCTTATTAGTTTAAATTAATTCGTACTTTACAACATGGATAATCATTATAATGAAGTCGACTGATCTTACAAATAATAAACTTAACTACTATGTTACTTAAGTATTCATTTAAGATTGGTAAAAGATTTCTTCGTAAATTCTTACAATCGCTGCCTTAAAATTAGCCCATTTTGGCATATAAAACTAAGATAATTTTTCAAAAAGTAATAATTTTTGGCAAATCGAGGATAATGAAGATTTATATTGATCTATCGTGCCAAAAGACGCGAAAGACTTGTTAGCATTTTTCGTACAAACAATCGACATAATCTATAATAACACTGTCATTAAAATACGCGTAACAATAATCTTAAAATTTGTTTACTTTTTGAACGCAACGTTTTTCTCAATGTTATGGCACTTGAAATCAGACATATTTCGAGATATAAATTCATTTTTAATGATTAAGAATTTATTAATAATACTGATTCACTGGCTAAATTTATCTTCTAACGAAAGACAACGATTTATATTCTTTTCTTTTCATGAACAAACGTACACATATTTAGCGTAATAGTGCAACTGGCATGATTTTAATTTTTCTCAACATCTGTATAAGATACCGTTAAATTAAAATCATTTATGCCCCCTTTTTTCTATATTGTTTTAAATCGAAGACTGCCTTTCGCGTTTCTCAAAAACGAAAGTCTTCGGCTAATAAATTACAACTAGACGTATGTTTATATGTGTATATTCGTAACAATATTATATGCGATAAAAAGATTCGATTTATTTTTTTTTTATTTAAAAAATGTAAACTTAATGGGAATTCCATTCGATAAGGAAGACCATAAAGTATTGAAATGCACAGTGTGTGTACGTGTTGTTTATTGTTGTTGCTGTTATTAATTTTTTTTGTGTGTCAGGGCATTACACAGCGATATAACAATAATTATTTATTTTATTTTTATATGCGTTATTCGTCTTCCACGCACGCGATCGTGCATATTTTGCTCTTTATTCTTTACAATAAATATCCACGTAATTAAGTTAGTGGCATATATTATGTGCACGACTTCGACGCTTAAATTGTACACAGGAAACAAAAAAAAATGTAAATTGTAAGACCTAGAAAAGGAACATAATATTATTCCCACTATACAAAGTTCAATAAAATAAAAAATTTTTACATTGATTATTAATTTTAAAATTCTCCAGTTCTATAATATGCTATTTATTAATAGGTTTCATATTACTACTCATACATCATGCTATAACATTCTCCTGTGTAAAATTTAACAGCCACACTTCGCCTCTACATGTAGAAATCACAAATATAGAACAGATGTTTAATTTACTTTTTCCTACACGTACGAACATCTTACATGTGTTTCTGTCTGTATTCGTGTGAGTAATTTTTCTTTATTACAAACATATACGAGATAATAAGTTAACGAGTGGTCGACCTCTGTGTTTTTTGTCATTTTTCTCATACGTCTTCTTTTTTTGTCTTTTTCTATTTTTTATTTTTGTTTCGTGAGGATCTGTCGACCTGCCTCGCGCACATCCACAATACATCTTTCCACGTCGATGCAAGTTCATTTAGAATTTCCATTGCACGTTAATAGAGAACAATATTTCATTAATGTGCTCTTTTTATAAGCGCTGATCCTTTTCTCTCCAACCTTTTTTTTCCTCGCATATCTTTTCAGTTTCTCTTTTTCGGTAACTTTTTATTTTTCTTAATGAAAATAATGTGGCCCCCTTTGACACAGGCTCGATGTTGCAAATTATTATTATTTTTTTTTCATTTTTTTTTTTATTTAACATTTGAATTCTTTCAAACCTCTTTTTTATTATTGAAGATCGACTTCATTGAAGCTTTCCTTTGTGTCCACTTTTTTCTATACCGATCAAGACATGTTTTTTTTTTTATTCCTCACTCTACAACCTTAGATATTATTAACAAATATTGTACATGTGAAACGTTATCTGAATCTATTTTCTTGATTTTTCCAAAAAATAACCATTTGTTTTCAATGTATAAACCTATTCCAATAAAAACTACATCCAGTTTTAAATTATACGCAAGATTTGGGATTGAAATTAAAACAGACAAATTTGTAACACACTTTGAGAATATAAAAATTATCAAACATTCATCGCAAAAAAAGAAAGCCGACATAAAACCTCTAGAAAAAAATTTCCTTTTATCTCCTTACTTAATGAACGCCTTTCACATGTACAACACCACCTGCAGTAAATCCCAATGCGCTCAGACATCCCACGTACGTTACACATATTACACATACTCATTTACGGGCGTGTCGCGTCTTCGCGTCGTGCAACTTCCGAGAGGATTCGCGAACCCTATATATACCGAGAAAATCCCTGGACCCTTCGTCTATCCCTCGCCTTCCGAATAATTCCACCCACGCGCGGTATTTTTAAGAGGCCGTAAAATTTCCACCCTTCCCCTGCGCAGTATATATAGCCGCTTTGTTCGCGCGTCGCGGCGGATTCTTTCACGGTCTCTTATACACGCTCCCTTGATTGAAAGTGGGTTAAGGAGAGATGTATCTTATAGCGGGCAGTGGCGTGCGAACTCGCGCGCATATACACACACGTGTGGGTGCACTTTTGGGGCGGCAAGAATTTTACGGGGCAGCGTAAAGTCGAGGAATATAGCCTGGAGCGTGAAGAGAGAG
>JAPYZO010003165.1:0-13203 GCA_030522905.1 Torymus flavipes
ATCTAGTTCAATTTAGCAATATTTATAAGATATCCACACCCCTTCCACACCCTCCCCGTAGGAGTGGCACGCCTCTCCCACCCACCATGACTCACGCCAAGTACGGCTCTCTCTCGCAATAAAATTCCCGCGCGCGGGATGCTGCAGCTTCTGCCGGCGCAAGAAGCTGATGCTCCCTCCTATATAGCGGGGCGCTGCAGCAGCTGCCGGACCGCGACGACTACGACGCGAAAGGAAAAGAGAGGAGGCGAGCGAGCGAACCGCATTCCCGGCCGTGACCTTCGCTAGGACATCGCCACTGATGCCCTATCCTATCCGCCGCCGCCGGTTCTTCTTCTGCGGCGAGGGGGGGAAGAGGGAGAAAGAGAGATAGATGGAGTAAGAGTGTGGAGCGAGTGCGCGGGTCTCGGGTTCGCTGTGAGTCTGAGATTTCGCGCGGGAACGATAATACGGAGGGGGTTGGATTTGAGAGATCGATTTAAGCGTATTTTTTTCTAACTATATGTGTGTGGATGGAAATCGTTAGGTTATTATGTTACGTAACAGCGCAATATTTATATTCAAATATCTTCATTGTATTCAAATAACCGCGCGTAATCTGCTTTGTATTTAGATGCAGTCGCTTATACATTTAACTGGCTGAAAAATCAACGAAACGGCGTTTAATAAGTACTTAAATTTTCTTCTATTTACCGATCAAACACTGGTACCACACCCTGCGCATATCTAATTTTCGACCAATAACGAACAATGGAAATCAAAATATTCTATACAACAATAAACCAATTAACGTTGATAAATATCGCGATCGTACCGAGACAAAAAGCTGCACACGGCAGAAAAATATACATCGCTCTAAATATACATCAACGCGTATATAATATGCATACGCGACATCCCCGGCAAATGTGACTCACATACTCTTTTTTCAGCGTGAAATATACTACACGCGCGCAGCGTCCACATTTCTCACGATGTTTCTGAATTTCCGATATAAAATACCCGCCACCACCGCAGGGCACATAACTCAGCCAATTAGATGAAATATCGCTCATTCTCTCTCTCCTTCGATAACGGTATTATATACGAGGCGCGTGTGTAGGCGTCGCGCGCACGCTCAACAGGTATATATATGTATACGCGCACGCAGAGCACTTTAGCGCGGAGGACTCGATAAGTTCCTTATCGCTTTGGGAAAAGCCGCTCTCTCTCTCTCGGCGGAGGCGAGAAGTGGAAGAATGAGAAAATACCGTGCGGAGGCGGAGAGAGAGAACGTATGCTAATTGGAGCGGCGAGCTATAGGGCAACGCGCGCGCGCGTGTTAACAAGACTTCCAGGTATAGGAGCTTCGGCGGCGAGCTTTCTTTGAGCCTGTGTAGAGAGTGGGAGGGACTTTTGTTTCGTCGATGGACTTTGGTTTTTCGCGAGGTTCCTGTGTGAGTTACTTTGGGATACGGTGAAATTTAGTAGACTTGGGGAATTTCGTCGTGTGTCTACGATATTGGGGCCACCGGCCGACGTTTTTCAATGGAAGTCAATGTTACGAGAGGCAAATATCGCCAGTGTACTACTTACGGTGGCCGAGGTGTATGGGACGAGGGCGTGATTCATCTTTTACTGTGACACTTACCTGAAACAAACGAGAAAAGAAAAATAATTAATATACAATTAAGAGAATGGTAGTAATATTAATGGTAAAGCTACGGTGCTATTATTCTCCTAGTACATTAAAAAGTAAGTGGAAAGAGCTCCGCTCTTCAAAAAGAAGATGAAAAAGAAAATAAAAAAAAAAAAATTCACAATGCGTGAGCAACCGAGCGCTCGCAGCAATACACTATATACCACTCAGCAAATCTATTATTCTGATTGCCTTCCCCTACCGTAAAAAAAAGCCACCGACGAAGACAATTAGCCCTGGGTATACAGAGATACCAAACAAAAAAGAAAACGGCGCCCAAAATAACCGCCGCGCGTATACACACACAATATTCTTAATCGCAAAATACGCCGCTACTCATCGCCATTATTATTCGGAAAAAAGAGACGAAGGAACCGTTCGTCCCCACACATATACACACGAAGGATACTTCGCTCGTCCACTTTCGCCGATTGAAATGCGCGCCGGCGTTTTGTTATTACGCGACAGCGGCAGTTCAGACTGTATAAGACGGGGTGGTGGATGGGTGGTAGTAAAAAGGCATTGCAACAATGGACGAGATTCCGAGTTACATTGTCCGCGATGCTGCTGCTACTTTGCGAGAGAGTAAGTGTATAAAGTGGCGTTGTTGGGATATTGAAGTTTTTGAAGTTACACAATGAAATGAGTCATAACTATAGATAGATTTATTAACGAGCAAAGAATAAAAATATACAAATCAATTTTTACGCGAATTCTTTTAATACTACACCCAACAATTAGAGTATATATAAAAATACACCACGCAATAGACAACATCGCGACATCGTTCATCTCCATCGAAAATAGCCACACTCTCCCCCGCCGAGGCAGACATCGCTTTACAATCAGCCAACGTATCGTCGCCCCGACGACGAAGGCGGAAGAAGAAGAAGCCAGACGCGTACGTACGTACGTGCATGTACGTGTACATACACTTGCGCGCATGCGGCTGGCGTACAGATCGATTGTCGCGGGTCGAAGATCGCCGCGCGATAAACGGACAGCAGCAGCGGTCGTATGGAAGGAGGAAAAAGACCAACCGAAAATAGCCGCGACGCTCTTAAGTGGGTCGCCGTCGTCTACGACGCGGAATCTTCTACTTGCGGAGGTAGGTTGAGAGAGGGGGAAGAAGAAGAGTGAGTGTCGTCTGTTTCGGTTGTATATACCTGAACTACTGAAGTGAACGCTGAGAAGTAGCAGGCTATATAGTTGGCTGGGGTAGACAGAATGCGAGTTGCGTTAAATAGTTCATTGAAATACGATAATAAATATAATGAAATTTTAAAATGTAAAATTTTTAAGTAGTTATATTGATGCACTTTTTTGCAATAACCTCGTTACTATATACTAAATACTGAATAATACTATTCAAATCGTACTCAAATGACCGCCAATTTCACCGACATTCGAAAAAAAAAAAACGTCTCCCTCCTTTCGAATTATTCAAAAGTAACGCTAAAAACGCTTCGCCACCACTGCATACCGGCGCTTGATTCAATTTCAGCAAAATTTGCCAGGCACGCCGCTCGCGAGCGCAGGAAAGACGACGGCGATGGCGGCCGGGGTCCTCGCATTCCTGAACGAGGCGACTCGCGCTCTTTTCTCTCTCTCTCTCACTCTCGTGGGTCGTTGACTTGGCGAGCGCGTTGTTGCGCTCCGTTCCTCGAATCCTGCCGCGAGACGTCGAGAAATTTGCTAATGAAACTAATTAGAGGACTGCTGCATGGGTTTGTTTGACGAGTGAGTAACGATTGGTGCGAGAGTGGTTTCGCGCTATAAGGATTTGAATGAAGGAAACGAAAATGGTGTTTTTAGCGGTCAGTACGGCGTAGTACGTCGGGGATTCCAGGCCGTGAAATTTGTTTAGCTTTTGAATTCCGCACGCCGCGCAGTTAAGGAAGACATTCGCGGCGCGTTACGAGCGTATAACGACAAAAAGTCGTGTGCAAAGGGGCATGGCAGAGTTTGTCGGCAAAGCCAGACACAACAAAGCCAATATAACACACCTTCGAAAAGTCCCCGTTATCGCGAGAGCTCTACTTATTGCTTTCATGACTGTATTTTTTTCTCCTGCCTACTGTTCGAGGAGAACGTAGCTGTGCGAGAATGAATGAATGGGAGATTTTTTTTTTCGGAGGTGCCGCGGACGTAAAGTAGTCATAAGAGAGAACGCGGCTTTTTCGGAATTCGCCGCGGTGAATTATAGAACGGAGCGGCGGCGACGACTAATTTGCGACTGGTATTCGCTACAAGTGCGTTTTTTTAAATGGTGCGCGGAAGGAGAATGCTGCGAGGAATTCTCGCAAGATTGTTATCAGAGCCCCGTGTGAACGAACTGAGCAATCGAAAAATACAAGATAATCAAGTTTATTTATAAAAAGAAGTGAACATCTTTCTAAACTATCGACGTTGTGTTTAATTAAAGCATTAAAAGATTAATCTATAATTAATAGAGGATTGTTCAAACCTATTTTAAAAATTGCAGTGTAAACTAACGATTGCAAAAACAATTAACTCTTCAATTCCCCCCTCTTACAATCCAACAAAGTATTCCAAGCATTCTTGCAATATAAGCACTATGCTCAACGGTAGACACTGTAATACAATGCATATTTCAATTAGTCATTCCGATGATATTTTTTTTTATAATCTTTCCTAGGCACGCACACGCTCGCGGCGAACTCGCAGCAATAGCGGCGCGGTGTGCGCGTCGCATGAATGACCGGCGCGATTCGCCCGTGACGTCACGCGCGTGCCGCGCGACGACCGTTACGTGACCGACTGGCGTGAGCTCTCTGCTCGCACGGTTCTCTTTCTCTGTCTCTCTCTTACTCGCAGCACCTGCTGCTATACTCTTGCCGTTGACTTCTGTCTCTCTTATTCTGTTTCCGTCTGCCTCTGTCTGTGGTAGTCTACGATAGGGCTAAATTCGAACCTATGCATTCCTGAGGCGAATGGGGTAAGCGGAACTTGGGATTCTTGTGGAGGTCACCACGGGTTTTAGTTGGAAGAATGAGCTTTGGGAATTTTTTTAATCAATGGTTTACTGTTGATTTAGATTCTTTCTTGATCGAGCTTTTGAGGGTGGTAATAGGTCAAAGACGTATTGTTCCCTTCACTCCAAAGAATTTGGAGAGTTTCTTTGGTCTTTGATATTTTTTTTACGATCAATCGCCTTTCTTTCATCAACCTTTCCCAAAAATTGGAAATCCCCAAAGTGTACTTTTTCAAGGAGCTCTACAGCTTTCGCTTCAAAAGCGAATTTTGAAAAAAAGAAAAAACGGAACACTAAGGATTCTTATCAGAGATTCAAGAACGAATTTGCATGCAACGAAAAGGAATTTAAACTCAATTAATTTGCACGCTTTTATCGTTAAATTACTTCTAACTGCGAAAACAATCAAGCAATTACATCTCGCTCCAAATTCTCTTCGTCTCACCCTCCCTAAAACGCGGCGAAAAGGCAAGCAGCAGCCGCGAGAGATAAAGGAAACGAGAGAAACGGGAGAACGAGAGAGAAAAAAGAAGAGAGAGAGAGAATCGCCGAGAGGAGAGAGAGCAGCTCCTTTCCGAGGGAGGTCCGGTATGCACCAGACGAACTTCCAAGGAATTTCCTTCCTCTCCTCTCCGCGCTCTCGCTGCTTTGATTCCCTCCCCTCCCTCTCTCTGCCGCCATTTTTTTCCTCCTCTCAATGAAGGCGAGGGTCAACGAAACGTCGTCATCTCGCATTCCAGGCCGTGCGATCGATTCTCAGGAGCAGTGCAGCAGCGTCGTCTCGCACAGGACAGAGAGGGAGAGAGAATGAACTTCTCGCGTCTGCTCCCTCGTCTAATCAGTTCGACTTTTTGCGACCGCCATCAATCAATTCAAAGGAGCAGCTCGCGCACGCGGCGAATATACATCCGCTGCAGCAAAAAGGGTACACGCACGCACATCCCAAATAAATCCCGACGCAACGATAAATCTCGAGCCCGCGAGCGGGCGAATTCATTCAGCAGAGAGAGAGAGAGAGAGCGCGTTCGCGCGACGAAAAAGACGACGTGCGAGTGTGTATAAGGGAGCGGCGTAGTAGAAGAGAGGAGAGCGTGTGTGCGAGTGCCGAACGTAAAAAGAAACGAGAGAACAGGAGAGACGAGCCGCGGCGAAAATAGAGAAAAGAAAAAATTAGGGAGAAGAGGAGAGAGAAGAGAGAAACAAAAAGGGCAAGGAAAGGTTCGTTGCACCTTTGCGCGCGCGCGCTGCGCAAAAGCAAGATAATAAACTGGTACAATGTGTTTGTTTCACTCTCCCGGGGTGTTTGATGCAGTTCGCCACTCGTCCTTCTCCTCCTAACTCTCCCTCCCTCCCTCCTCCCCACCTTCTCTCTCCCTCTCCTCCGACGTTAATGTCGCGGAGCCGCACGTGAGATTCGGTCGCGCGGAATTGAGATAGAGATTATAAAGCCCCCCGACGTTGGGGTCCGCTTGCGTTCTCTCTCGCGAACGAAAGAAGCCGCAAAGAGTAGACGACGAAGCAGAGAGAGAGAGAGGGAGAATAAAAAGACGAAGAGGGTCAGTAGCTCTCTGCGTTCTCATGCATTCCGCTCTGTCATGGCGGGGAGAGAGGGAGAGAGAGCGAGACGTATCTCTCCCTCCTTCTCTCTTCTCCTTCTCTACCTTTTTCATTCCTTCTCCTCTCTTTCTCCCTCCTTCGGCCGCGAGAGGGAGCGAGAAAGAGAGAGAGATAAGAACAGTGGGGAGGAGAGAAGCGCCCAGTGCACTAAATGCGAGAGCCGAGGCGCCCGCGCTCTCACGCTGCTGCCGGGCCCCCTCTTTTGCGCCTTCAGGCCCTTTCCCTCCCTCCCTCTCTCGGCTTTTATCTCTGTTCTTACCCGACGTAAACAAGGCTCTCTCTCGGAGGGGTCGAGATGCTGCAGCGCGCTTAGGAGCAACAGCAGCAGCAGCAGCACCTCGATTGGTCTAATGCCGAATAATATAATTCGCGAGGTGGGGAGTCCCTTCTTTTTATCGACGGGGGGAGAGACCCCGCCGCTCTGTAGACTTTTCTCCCTCTGTTTGTCAAACTTTATGAGAAATTAAAGCGCGCGCGAGCGCGAGTTTTCGGGTAGACGCGAGCGGACGCGGGGTCATCGACCAAGGAGGGAATGTTTTAATGTGGAGTAGAAAGCGAGATGCCGCTCTCCCTCTCTGCTGCAGAGACGGCGGCGGCGGCAGTTGGGAGTTTTGGCTCGTCCGCGCTTAATTGCTCACGTGAGGCGCCGAGTAGTTTGCGCACTTTTATGGCTTTCCGAGGCACTTATTTCGTCGCGCCGTTCGGAGATTCATTGTATTTTTTAGGGGGAGGCGGCGGCGACGGCGGCTTTTTTTTATTGCGCGAGAGAAGATGTTTCTCAGTTGGGTAAAATGTTTAATCAGGTTCTCGCGAGGAGGCGCAAAGAAAAAAAAAGAAAGAAGAGGAGAATTACTTAGCACACTTCGCGTGACGAAAATTTCGCTTTTTCACAGGCACGCTAGAATATACATATATAAATATCCACATCACGTGAGAGAGCTTAGACAAGCAGGATCAACGTGACCGAAGGGGGTCAAAAACACTTCCACGAATTTGCGCGAGAAGAGATAAGGTCAAGCGCGCTCACGCTCAGTCCTAAAAATACGAATTTGTTTACTCTGACGACGTGGCTTTGCGAGTGAGGGTTTCGCAACTTTTCCCACACACGCTCGAGAGCTAAAAAGAAAGACGGGAGGAGTCGAGCCCGAAGGGCAAAGGGTTTTGCGCAGCGGCGGCGGCGGCGTCGGCGACAACAATGATACCGAGACACACGAAGGAGAGAGAGAAAGAAAGAGCGAGAATGCAAAACGTGAATACATCGTGTTTGCATACGTACGGGAGCGATGAACTTTTGAAGGTTCACAACTCTTGCGAGCGGGTGAGCTCTCGCGAGTTTCTGCTGCTGCTGCTCGCTCTCTCGAAAATCCCATTAGCGCATGCACACACGCGCAATTTTAAAGAGAGTGAGCGAGCGCGCTTTTGGTTTTTTTTTGCTGCAGAGGTGAAGAGAGAGGGGGAAGGGAGAGAGAAGAGGTATACACACGGCCATTCGCTCGATGACGTCGTAAATGGGGAAGAGTCGCGAGAGAGAAAGAGAGCGCGGGAACGGGGAATGTGCGCGGAACGTGAGAGCACGTGGTCGCGCGCTCGCGCTTTCGAGCAACTTCAATTTTTCTGTTTCATCAGAAATTGATGTTTTTTGTTTCTAGAAAATCTTTTCTTTTTTTAGATTGGTGTAGAGAAGTGTATTGGTCTATGATAACTAGTCCAAACAAATAGATCTATCTACTCTTTGATGCAACACCGCAGAATTATATGAAAAGGTCATTGTGGACATAATAAAGCTGAGATTATCATTTATTCTCAGCAATCAACATGCAAATTCCCTAAAAACAACATTTTTCAATAGTACACCGCCATTGCAACGAAGAAAACAAGGCCCACGTATAATTCACATCGGGGAAGCTCCTCGCGGCGACACACACACACACACACACTGCCTCTCGAAGACGGCATTCCACACGGGTACCTGTCCTTTGGCGCGCTCCTCTCTCTCTCTTTCTCTCTCCTGCTCGTTCTTAGTCGGTTCACGATCACGCGAACGACGACCCACCGCGAGCAGCGAGCGACCATAATACACATGCGCGAGCGAGCAGAGTTGCGGTTCTCAAACCGCGGAAATTCCACGCTGATTGCCAAGCTCGCGCGCGCGCACGGTGAAAAGCAGGGGAAGAGAGAGCGAGCGAGTACGCGTGCGTATATATATACGTATACACACGCTTTTCTCGAGTCAAGGCCACCGTCATGGGACGACGCGACGCTGCTGCTGCTTTCCGCGTATGATGATGATGAAGGAGGAATTTCCAGAGTGCGGATGAATGTTGTTAAATGATTTGATAATTTTTTTTTGTACGTGTTTTGTATTAGGCGAGATAAGTTGTCCACAGTTAATGTTTAATGTTTAAATTTCAACATTTGTATGAAGAAGTATATTGTTTTAAATGAAAGATATAAGCTTACGTAATTGAAAGATTAAGTACAGATCATAAATAGATATATGATTTGGAATTCTCGTTTACTATGCAGCAGAGTTTATAACACGATGTACGAGTGCAATCGATATCTATATAGAACAGCATCATCAATGGCGAAACGTCGAAAAATTTATAATAAAAATGCGCATATTTACACTGCCCCTCTATTTCTCCCCCTCCGACAATTGCGAAAAGCGCAAATCGGTCAGTATACGGAATAAAAAAGCTTCGCTATATAGTTATGAACTTTCCATTACTCATAGCTGCGCTTGTTTTTGCCCCCTCTCTCTCTCTATCGGTCAGAACTGCGCACGCGCGCGCCTATGAAAAAAAAAACTGGAAGAAATTTCTCAAGTAGCGTTGCGCAGCGGCAACAACAATACCGTTGGGCAATTTGTTTTATGGATGCTTTAAATGCACGCATAAATTTTTAACAAACGAGGTGAACACAATACGCGGCGAGTGTTCCTCTCTTCGCTCCAAGAGGAGAATTCATTTTTATCTTAGAAATTCGCGTATAATACAGTTGGTGAAGTTTTTACACATTCCTAAAGGAAAATATTAATTGAGAGGATAGAGTAACGGACGGCGAGGCGTTGAGTAATAAGTCTTTTATATTACGTATATACTTTGAATTAATCTTTTCTTTCGAGCACATTTTTCCTCCTACGAAAACCTCATCGCGCGCAATTTTCATTCTTTAATAAGATATAGCGAGAATTAATTACGAAAATAAATCACCCCGGTGTAAAATTGAAAATTCACGAAATATAGTATTATACCGCGCAGCACACGAGAGAGAGAATATAAATCGCGCATTACAATTTCGCTTACGGCAGCGTTCTGGAAAGTCCTGCTGCCTGCGAAGCGGTCGCTCGTATTTATTGACTCGCGAATATCTATATGTACGTATTACACGTATAACGCGTTATTCGCCGAACTGCCGGTCAACATCGTAGCAGGCAGCGTTGTAAACAAAACACAAACGACCCCGCGAACAAACGACATTATTATAGTATATACAGTAGGTATATAGACGAGATCGCGCACTTTCGTATAATACACAGACGCGAATAAAACGGAAAACCTTGGATAGCCTCCAATGGCTATTGCACGATTTTCTCGGTAGCTTGAAAATATACACTTGCGCGCGTTGTAAGTGCGCATTTGCTAGAGAAAAACAAACTAACCTTTTCTTCGCGTCGGTGAAATTGGGCAGAGTTTTCAGCACAATTAACAAGTAATCATTTAACTTGTTCATTATCCGTTCTCATCATTGTACGAACTCCTCACGAATTATTTGCACACTTTACAGAAGAAAGAAAAGGCATTGACTTCAAGTTAGTTACGTGAAACAACGGTTTATAATACACACTCGATGCGAAATTTATATTGGAAGCGAGAGAAAGAATGGCGAATCCGACAAGTTGTTATAATAACTCGCGTGACTCGGGCCTACAGAGAGGCCACAGGACGATGACGCAAGCCGATTGGCGTGCGCTTGCGTCGTCGAAACGTTGTCGTCGACGTCGTCGCGCTATGTAAATATAGGAAAGGAGAACGCGCGCGCGAGTGGGAATTGATCGAAGGAATGAGCGGCTCGTTATTACTAGAATGGGACGCCGAAGAGAAAGAGAGACAGAGAAATATTGAAGAAGGAATGTTCTCTCAGCGGCAGTGTGATCTAGTTTCGTGGCTTTTTGTGTGTCAAAAGCGTTCGTTATTATAAGTGGGCATTATAGTTCGTTTCGAAATCACGACGTTCATCGTATTTAATGTAAAAGCCTAAAAGTGTACTTACACAAAGTAACTAGAGACCTGATTATCTTTTAACGAACGGGAACCTATAGCCAAGAATCCGCGCAAAAACAAAGCGATCTCTGTGTCTATACCTACCGACAAAAAAAACCGTTGCAAAAACCATCACATCAGACAAGAAAAAAAAATAGAATGGAGCGCGCGCATCGGCTTACGGGATTATCGCGATATTGCATCCGGTGTACACGCGAGCGAGCTCGACCAGATTCCTGGACATGACTCGCGAGCTCTCGGCCTCTGGCAAAAGTCTAGAATGCAGTCGGGCCTCATTCCCAGTCTCGCTAAACGTCGTCTTCGTCGTCGTGTGCCAGAGAGCGACGTTTTAATTCCGAAAAGGGCGCGACCTCGATTCGCTCCTTTTTAAATAGCGGAGCATCCTTTCCGGAGCGGGAAATTTCCGATTAGCCGAGTGTCAGTTATGTCGACCCCCTCTTTTGCTGGCTCTGCTCTTTTATTCTGCTCTGACAGGGAGTCTGTCACGAATTTTCTTTTCATGGTCTAATAAGAATTTTACGTGTTAGATAAAAACATTCTACAGGTATTTCGTTCTATAAAAATTCCATTTGTTTAGCTATCTATATTATATCGAGAACTTCGAAATGGTTCCAATTATTCAACACTCACACGCGTGACACCCTCGCGACTAATTAAAAACTATCAATCTCACACTCTCTTATACTGTTTTAATTCCCCAAATATCCTACCGCAAAAATGTATAATTTAACTAGATCATCAATTATGCGCAGGCTCTCTCGACCCACATATAACATCAAGTTTCTCGGAATCTCCGAACCTAACCTAACAAAAATTCACGCTGCGGCGCGAGGAGACGAAAAAAAAACTTCAAAACATGCCGAAAAAATTCGGCAAAAACGCGCCGGCCGCTGCCGAAAAATAGAGGCGTAAAAAGGTAACGAGGAGGAGAGAAAAAAAATGCAAATAGTCGGGTATACGCTGAGAGCCACTGGTCAAGCGCGACGGGGGAATACTGAATCCGAGGCCGAAAATTCATTCATAATGAGTCGCTCACTCGCGCTGCTCGCTCGCGTGGGAAAGGAAAAAAGACATCCCCGCGCTTGCTTGCTTGTGAGCCTCGTTCGCTCTCGCTCGGCCGTCTTCGGGCGATGACGCGCGTTCTCGTTCTCGCCGCGCTCAGCAAGCGCGCCTCGAATCTCGAAATTCCGCGAGCTGAATTCCCAAGCTCCGACGCAACGGTCTCCTCTCTCTCTCTCTCTCACTCGCGTGCTGTGTCGCGTATAAATACGGTTAATATGTATTCGCGCGGCGCGAGTGAAATTTATCGAATTGCGGTTTATTCGAAGCGATGAGCACTTTTTTTTTGTTTTAAAATTCGACTTCTTAATTTCTATAGTAGATTTGAATTTTAATCGCCATCGTGTGAAGTATAAGCGCAGACTGTCTTTTAGTTTCCCACGTGCTCGCGAAGTTCTAGGTTATGTAATTAAACTTGCACTAGTTGGGATTTTTCCTCAATCCGCACGCTAAACAAACGTAAGAAGGAAAAAAAAGATGCCGAACAGTAGTGTAGACAGTTCTCGCTCGCCTTTATTACGCACAGACGACGTCGACGGCTTGTTCGATGTTTGTCGAAAGGTGCCGCTCACATATATATATACGCGAGAGAGCCCGCCTTTTATATTTCCTTTTCACTGAATTACAAGGTCGTGAGAATCGCACGGGGAGAGAAAGAGAGCCGCTCGCTTGATATTGTTTTTCGTTTACCCGAGAAAGGGGGACGAGCATATAACGGAGAGTGAGCGAGAGAAAGAGAGGGAGACGTTGTCTTGCCCCGCGTGTATTGATTTAATGCTCAAGGTCTTTAACCCTTTACCGACACCAGCGGCCAAAGCCATCGGCCACTTTTTCTTCTCCCTCTCACTCTACCTGCCCAGGGACGGACGTACACGTCGCACTTTCGAGACTATAGATATATATAAATGTATGTAAATGCACACTTTTTTTCGAAAGTTTACGCGGAAAAATGCTCACGCCAAAGTTTCCGAGAATTTGTTTTTTCAAGTCAGAGAAATTTGGAAAATTATTCGCGACGCGATTTCTGCCAAGTTGCTAGCTCGGACGGTTTTCAATTCTTCACACTTTACGCGCGAGAACGGGAAGAGTTGGAAATAAAAAGAAGATAACTTTGTTATACGGGAGAAGAGAAAGAGGGGCATAAAAGAAGCGTAAATTTCTATTTTTCTTTTGACCATTAAAGCGGGAGTACTTTCGAAACTTCTTCCCAGCACACGGCTTTACTTGCTTTTAATTATCGAACTTTTTAAAATCTTTTATATAAAGCTGATAAATAAAACTTTCCAATGAAGCACCTTGAACACACTCTTTATTATAAAAAACCCGCAATAATTTAAAATTAATAACTAATTAGTTCATTATTAACGAGTTAATTTGAACGATGTTAAACTCCGAAGAGAATATAGTCGATCGACGTTACACGCAGGGAAACCGACACGCGAACCGAAAAGCGAATAAATAGACGCTCGAAACGCGAGCGAGCACAGATGGAAAAAAACGTAATGCGTATGCGCGATAAAGTTTCATAAAAATATTGTACGTATATCGAAGAGAGAGAGAGAGAGAGA
>JAPYZO010003165.1:13209-25677 GCA_030522905.1 Torymus flavipes
AGAGAGAGAGAGAGAGAGAACACAGAGCTCTCCGCGAAGCGCGAGCGCGTACACGCAACAAGTGTCAAAATAAGCGCGAAAATCGATAACATAAAGCAAAAAGCGCGTACCGTGCGTGTGTGCAATCAAACGCGCAAAAATTCCGAAAACGCGTAAAACATACGCGTATATGGAAATCTAACCTGAAAATTGAAATTTTTTTTCGTGGAAAATCACTTTCGCGTGACACGTGACTGGCACGTGTACGCATGCGAGCTCGCGCGCACTCGGACTTTTGCAATGTCATCGAGTATCTTTGTTTAATTGATTTCGATAAAAAAATTGCGCATGTCGACGCGGTTAATGATGAACCAGTTTTATGCAAACGTTGTTTCGAAAAAAAAACAGAACTTCAGAAAAGAAAAGTAGTTTTTCGGTGTCGAAAAATTTATCAAAATCAAAAATATCCATAAAAAGTTTCCAAAAATAACGATAAAGAAGTCAACGCCTTTTTCCGTACTATTACATCTAAATTCCGATAACCATCGAAACTCACACTCTGAACCCTCTTCTCCGAACTCCGAATCCATTTTGGCGCGCAAACCCGGGAGATCATCAACCCCTACCATCACCCCACCCCTCCTAAGCCCCCGCTCCCCTCCACTCATCTTCCCCTACTTCAAAAAAATCACCCTTCACACGAGTTCCAGGAAAACCCTTCGCGGAAAAACCCTCAGCAAAAAATAATCCCTAACCCGCGCATCTATCACGCGTCGTAGTCTACCTACATGCGGAGCAGCGAAAGAGGCCGCCGCTCATGCCGTCGTAACGCATTGCGCTCTCGACATATATAGCTTGAAAAAAAAAGAAAGAAAGAAGAGGCGAACGCGGTGCTCGCGCGAGAAAGAAAGCCAACGCTCTCTCAACTTGAGTACATATATAACTATATACATATATACGTACACACATACACATTCGTGCGTGCGCGAGCGTACGCAGACACGTGTGTCTCACTTCCTGCGCGCCGCGGGCCGGAAGTCTCTATAGTACTATGGCGCGCTCGCTCGCACATGTGTGTATGTGTGCGAGTATATAGGGGGGGGAGAGAGAGAGAGAGCGCGAGCGCTACTCTGCGCGTGTGTAGTAGCGTGACCACGCTACAAGGGCCATTACTATCTCAATGGCATAAGGAATGGTCCAATTACCGGTGCTCAGTTGCTCGTATGTATGTGTGCTCTCTCCTTCTTCTTGGTCTCTTCTACGCCGCTGATGCCGTAGACGCGTCACACATCTTCGTGAACGTGAAAAACGTGTGTGTGAGAGAGTATGTATGTGCCGTGGAAAACCTCGTGTGCCCGCGAGAGTCATGAACCGGAAGCAGCGCCGGCGGCACTGGGTATAGTAGTAGGCGTGACGTCAGGCAGTAGCGGCGGCGGCGGCGGAGCGGCGCACACACACCAGCACCGTCGCCACCGCGGGTGTAGTACATGTATCGCGCGCGTCGTTTCCGGCGGCCGATCGAGCGCGCCGCCGCCGCCGCCGCCGCGTCGTCTTCTCACTGCTTCTCCGTAGTAGCTGCTACTGCCGCTACTGCTCCTCCTTTTCCTCGTGGCGATCATCGTTGTATAGGTTATATACGCACACATAGAGCCACACAACAGAACAACGATATCGTCTCACTTATCACGCGCACACGCAGTGTACATCCAGTGTCTCACTCGTTCTTCACTCGTAGCCGTCGTCGTTGCCGCGCACACGCCGTGGGACTTCCCCCGTCCGTTACCACTTGTGTCTGGTGTGTGCGTGTATGATGATGAGAATGTATATATATATAAAATGTATATGTGTGCCTGTATAAGAACGACGCACTAAGTTTCTGCTTCCTCTTCTTCTTGAACAAAGAGAGAGAGAGATGGAGAATTCGAACTCGCGATTATGCAACAACTGTACTACCAATGCGTGTGTGCGCGGCGCACGTGCACGCGCGGGCGCGAAGATACGTACTATACTCCTACTACTGTCGTGTCGTGTGCTCCACTACTACTACTGCCGCCGCGTACCGCACGTATACTACTACCACTACTATACTGCTGCTGCTGGCACTGCCCACTACTACTGCTGCGCGCGTATATCGTCGCGCTCGCGGGGCACACACGCGCGCTGAGCGTGCGTGATGGAGAGGAAAAAATTCGTCCGACGGCTCTCGCGGCTCGAGGCGCACTGAGGCGGCGCTCGTCGCGCCCGCGAAACTCCCGCCGGGTGGGGGGGAAAGAGAGAGAGAGAGAGAAAAGGGAGGGAGAGACCGACGAAGAGCTGCTGCCGCCGCCACGACGCGCGCGCGCGAAGCGGCACCTGCGCGCCGCGCCAGTGCGCAGACCAGAAGCACAGCACGCCCGAGAGACCCTACATGCGTGATGTGTATTCCCCGACGAGAGAGCACACCAGTGTGTATAGTGAGGGGCACCCTACGTGAGATGGGGAGAGAAAGAGCAGCAACAACGTGGCTTTCGCAGATGCATGATGTAGTTTTTTGGAGGTTTTGTTTTATTTTGGGAGAGCGATCATTGGCTGTGTGTGGGGTTTCATGCTGATTGTGTGGAGGAGAGGGGGAGGTGGAGGAGGAGGATTGTGCGGTCGTCAAAATGGCGATGAGATTTTTGGATTTGGAGTTTTGGAGCACAGGTGGTGGGAATTTCTAATGAACAATTTTTTTGGAGCAAGTAGTGTAATTTAACGTTGTTGACGTATAGTGAGGTTTTCAACTAGATTATGGCTCAATTATGTACAAAATTACAAGTAACGACGCATTTTATCAGTCGGAAAATATTTTGAATTGTCATTTTATGCCTATTTTATACTTTTCTAACTGTTCATTAGTGTAATGTTAACAAATCTATTTATGTCTTCTTATAATACATGTAATTAATGGGATTTATGTATATTTCGTATAAAAGTTAATATAAGAGTAGTAATAAATAACTTTTTTTCTGAAAATTACATAGGTATATTAGACGAGCTCCATAAATAATTCGAATTTTTCCTCCCTACGTGAAACCCAAGAAAATTGTTCAAATCGTCTACCGTGTGAACATAATACTTACGCGCACCATGTACGAGTACAACAAATCATATTAATTAAATTCAATGCTACAAGAAGAGGACGAGATTAAAATAATATTCACATAAAGCCATCAACAAAAACTGATAATTAACTAATTTATATCTACTTCTTTTCAAAGGGCGCGCGCGCTCGCGCCAACTTTATTAGTCGGAGTCGGAAAAAAGGCTGCTATAATAGCAGCGCGGCGTTTCCGTTTTTTCCCCATTCCGGTCAATTCCCCTCCTCGTTGTGAGCATGGGTCGCGTTGGGGTTAAGAACTCGGAACGCAATAGCTTTAATTGGTCGACGCTTCTTCCGACTTTCCAGTTCCGATTCTCAGGCCGCTATATTTAACGTTCAATTTATGTGTCCGTTTTAAAGTGCGCGCGCGCGCGCCTGCGCTTAACGCACACATACACGTCCAACGGAAAATTCTCATCAACATTCTTGCATAATGTCGGATCGAAAAAAAGCTTCTCACTCGTTCTTAATTACATTTTTCACTCGTCTGTACGCGTTCTCTGGTATTTTCTTTTCAATTTCGCGACATTTTTTTCTTTTCGTTTTTCTTTTTTTTTGCACGGGATGCCAATCGATGACCTACAAAGGCTGTCCTCTGATGAAAAAAAAACTTTTTGCAGAAGCACGCAAGCTTCTGTATTTTTTCAATAAATAAAAAAAATCGATGAAATTCATTTGATGCACGCGGAGAGAGAAAAAGAGAGGAAGAGCGACGAGAGTATGTTGGAAGCTCGCTTTATAAACGTGAGCGATCGAATGCGGCCATAGAAATTATATTTATCGGAATCAAATAAACAATTTAATTAAAGTCACTCTCGCTTGCTGCAATCGAACGGAAAATAAAAAAAAAAAAACGAAAAAGTTTCGTATTTTCAATTAAAAAAGTCGCCGATAAAGGTACTTTTCCATGCCGATCTCGTCATCTGCATAATCTACGCGAAAAAACGCATGTACGCGCCGCGGCTGCATGTGTATTAGTACGCATGTCTGAGCGAGCGCGTACATAGCAGACCGGGAGGGAGAAAGAAAGAGAGAGAGAGAAGACGAGCAGGTCGTCGTCGCGTTGGACGAGCCACACAGCAGAGAGAAAGAGAGAGAGAGAGAGAGAGAGAGAGAGAGAGAGAAACGCAAAGCAGACAGAGACAAGTAGCCTCGGTAAAAAGAATGAATTGGATTGAGAAACAAAGTGTCTGAAAAGAATTAATAACGGGGAGAGAGAACGAGAGCGTAACTACCCAGAAAAAAAGACGACGCGCCGCGAGAGAAAGACGGCTATACGACGTACCTAGCTCTCTCATATACTCTTTTGCTCTCTCTCTCTCTCTCTCTAGCAAAGAGTAAGTAAGTGTACGCGAGAGAGGGAAAAGGTATGCAAAAAATGAGCGGGCTGCGCGTCTCTCTTTCTCTCTCTCTTTCTCTCTTACTCGCGCGCAAAAAGGACAAAAGAGCGCCGGAAAGAGAGTGTAAACTGTACCAGTAACTGCACTGGTGTGCGTGCGTGTGTGCGAGAGAGAGAGAGAGAGAGAGAGTGGGGTCATGCGCCTCGCCGCCACGGCGGCCGGTGCGTGTAGAGTATGTATTCCGAAAACCGAACTCTTCGCATACACACACACACAATCGGCGCGGAGGGGGGCGGGCTGTGGGAGGGAGAGGAGGCCGTGAGAGAGAGACTCGCGCGCGAGGGGAATAAAGCGGACCCGTTACTTCTCGGAAGAGCGGCCCGACGACGACGGCGACGACGACGCCGATATATACCGAACGGACGCGAGGAGTGAGAGAGAGGATTGTCTTGGGGTGTGACGACGACGATGATCGGGGGGTGCAGGCATATGGGCTGATTAATAGGGAGGTCGAGATTGCGAAGGTGAAGTGATGGATTGGGTTATATATGTAGGGAAGGGGGAGCGATGAGGTTTTGGTGGGTGAGCGAAGGAATGTCAAAGATTTCTTTTTTTTTATAGGTGTGCGAAACGATTAAATAACTATTAGCACATCTAGCGCGAGTAATGAGAGGGAGAGATACACACACACACTGCGCCACGACCGTAACAAGCCAGCAATCAATCAGTCAATCGATCAATCAACCTTTAACACATTGCATCTCGAGAGCCCGCTGATGCATGCACGCATGATGCGTATTTCTTAGCGCCTCTCGCTCGTACACGTCGATATACCTCAAGTACTGTTTTAATCGCTCGCGAAATAATTGCATATCGAAGCAATAAGTAAAGATTTTTACGAATTAAATTGAAAAACTTATATCCTCCTTAGAATAACGACTGTGCGGACAGGCGCTCGCGATTGGAGTCGTCGCCTCGGGTCGGAATAGATTATATAGCGCGGCCGGGAGGACCGGAAGGAGTGAGGAAGGAAGTGCGTCGATGGACGGCGAACGGGAGGGAGCGACCGAAGTTGATGTATCATCGCGGTACCGCGAAGTTGGACGTGTATTATCGATGGGCAGCTGACTACTTGATAACGGACTTTCATCCCCGATGTTGTATAGTCTCTGTCCCATGACAGTATATCGAAGGTTTCCCCGAAGTCCTTAACTTTTTCCCAAATAAAATGATTAGCCCATCGTCAAGTTTACATTTCGAAAAGTCAACGGCCGTCGTATAGTCACCCTATGTGCGTATATATATATACGAATTCCTCAGGCGCATTCCGCTCGCCGCCCACTATGCTCGCGCTCAAAGCCAGCCCACGAAAGCGGAAATAATAAATGTCCGGAGAGAGAGAAGGAGAGGATAAAACAACGCGGAGAGTGCAGAGAGCCGTATACATATATCCTCTCGTTGCGCTCGCGCGCGTAACACTTACGAAATCAAATGCGCTCTCTCTCTCTTACTCGAAATACCCGCGACGCTCGCAACTAAAATTAAAGCCCGCGGGGTAAAGGCGCAAAACGAGCGGGAAAAGGGGCAGAAAACGCGCCGGCCGACTGCTCCTTACACATATATATATACTCCTACGTGTATATATACGTGTACAAAGACGCTCGATGTAGCAAGAGCACAGGCGAGAAATATATAAACGGGGTCGCGAGAGAGCTAGCGTCTCGTGGGCAGCGCCGCGCGCACCGCCTTTGAGGTGAACGTTTCCACGCAGGAAACCGGAAATTAAATATTGCCCGGGCGGAATCACCGCTCGTTTTATATACACATACACTGTGCTATGTATGTATGTGTGTGGGTAAGTATCGGCCTACGTCGCGGTATAGGTTGCGCCATCCCCCTGTGGCGCACCGGGCGGCCGCGTTCTCGATTAAGATTGTGTGTGTTGCTTCGGTTTGATACGATTGCGAGCCCGAGGTTTATTTCGGGGTCAGGGCGAGGTGCGGCCGCTACGATCACCTGCGGGGTTGTGGGGTGATCGCCGAGTTCGATATTTTTTTTTTTTCTTCTTTTTGTGTGAAATCGAGAGGGGAATGATTTTGTTTTTGCGAAATATCCGTGAGTAAAGGTATACGATTATGTGGAAAAGTCAATTTGAAATTCATATTTCGTAACAACCGGTTTACCCCTGGCTAGTAATTTTAAGTTATTATAGTATTATCCAGCAGTGGAAATTGAATCGGTTTACGAAACGAAGAAAATTTCAAAATTCTAAGTTCAAAATGTACACGTATAGTCGTACTTACGCACATCGACTCTGATTGACATTCGCTAATGTTTTTGAAAGCTTACCTGAAACAGACGGAAAGAATAAAATATAGTTAATACACGATTGAAAAGGCAAACAATTTTCTTAATAAGCGCGCTATACACACTTTATCATTCTCTCTCGTAAACCCTGAATATCGCGACGTGAGAAAAGTTATAAGGCGAGCAAAAAGACCGTACACACGAAACATCATTCGCTCGTTCGTACACTCAAGTCTCACAGTCCTGGAGGTGTATCGTTATCGCGCGAAAGGGTAGAAAGAGAGAGAGAGCGAGAATACGACGAGTCGCGGCTGGTGAGAGAGGGGGACGGGGGAGATAACGAGATCCGCGGAGAGATATATACGCGGATGGAAAAATTTCTCGGAAAGCACTTGTTGCATTGCACGAATTATGAGGATGTGCTGCAATGCTCGACGGTATATAAGGAGCTTACGAGGTAGTTCGCTCTCTTTCGAAGTTATTATTCGATTTCTCGGCGCGCTGAATGCTTTTTCATTTACCTTTGTGAATTTGGCTTTTCATTCCCAGCAAATGCTACGTGTAATTGTTTGCGTTTGGCGAAGTGGTTGTCATTTATTTACGGCGAATCTTATTTCATGACAAATACATCGTTAACGCAATTATTGTTAAAAGTGATTCAGGTGAATTATCGACGTTAATCGAGCTATTTGAAATAATCATAGACTTTTATCAAACAATCTTGGTAATATTAAGCATGATGATAAGCAATCTGTTCCTAGGACGACAGCATTAACAGATATTTCTCCAGAAAAACGAAAATTATAGGAATTCGAGAGTCGGTATACACACAAAACGCTAAAAAAAATCAGAAGAATGCGCGAGCAGCGCACGATAAGCGCGTGTAAAGCGCAGAAGACGAGGACGAAAGCAGCGTGTAGGAATCCGAGAACGAAGAGGAGACACACGTATAGTTATGGCAGAATAAGGCGAGAGAGGCGCCGAGAGAGATAAGGCGACAAGTTGGTATAAGATACGCGGGGCGTGCGTGCGTTCCGTGAGAGAAAATGCGGGTGGCGATGAACGAAAAATTTCGTGGAATCGCCTTGTTGACAGGGGCCAACGAAAAGAGGAAAAATATGTAACACACTGCTATGGGAAAACTGTCTACTGGCGAGCAACAGATAAAAAGAGGGCCAAAATAAATAGCTTCCTATTAGGAAATCCTTTTATTGAAAAACTCATATAGACACGAAAGATAACGCGCGCGCACGTATCATCATTAACGCGCAGTCAAATTGAATTATATATATGTATATATGAAACACGCGATAACCCGCCAGCACATTATTTACACCACCGTAATTTTTCATCTTTTTTTTTGTTTAATCTTTCTGTCGAATTCCAAAAAAACGCAGAGTTCTAGAATTCGCCGCGCCTCAATGAACCGTCTCTCCGGCTCGCGCGTACTCGCTCGCGCTCCATTCATAAAAATACATCCGCCGAGGCGAGCGCGATAACCGCTGGCGCGCCGTTGCTGCTGCAGCCGAGACATTCCGGTAAACAGGCGCGGGGCGTAAAAAAGTCCGAGATAGAAAATGACGTACTTACTCGCGAGACATGAGTGTGTGTACGTACGTGTATGTACGTACGATTGATATGCAGGCGGAGAGAGAGGCCTTGTCGATCGTCATCCGCGAAGTACGCGAGGAACGCGCCCGTTTGAGTTATTAAGGTCAGTGGCGTGCTGCTGCTGCTGCTCGCTCGCTGCCGCTGGAATCTCTCGCTTGTCCAGCGGCCGTGGAATGAAGAAAGTGCGCTTAGTCGATGTGTATGTATGTATGTACGTGGATCGGTATAGGAAAGGATCTGTATTATGCGTGATGTTTAATGGTAGGTTGATGATGGGTGTGCGTGATAGTTTGATCTTTGTGTTGGTATATGACTTTTTTGTAAGTGTGACTAAGTGAGAGATAGATGTAGTTGTGATTCACATTAGGGTTAGAAAAAAGCATGAGCAAAGCTGACGCAGATAAGATTCCAAATGCACTATTTCCTGCTTGCATGAGAAAAGTATTTGTATACAACGTATTATAATTTGAGTTATTGAAACCTGGTAATTCTTGCCGGGCAAAGTTTGGCTAAAGTTAGTTACTAAAATTTTAGTTAATGGAGCAATCATGGAGTTTCTCTAGACTTTTCCTCAAGCTTCATTTGTGTCGATGAAATTAAAAATGTAATACTATTATTCTTCAATTTCTATCTCGAATATTATAAATTTAATCAAAAGTATGGGACAATGTCTAGTTTTTTCTTACATACACTTATCCTTATAATGGAAAAACTAATATCCAAACTTTTTAACTTCTTACACGAATCTCCTCCAACCATTTCTTTTAAATAAGTACACGACACAACATTAACAAACCACTAAAACGCTCGTAAGAAAATCGTCAACCCACATCAATCCAAATTCCAGGAACCCCAATATTCCACCCATATATACAACCCGCAAAAACCTCGTTCGCGCGCAACAATCTCAACTCAACGCACGCATCTCTCTTCTTCCTCAAAAAAAACAGCCGTGCAAAGTAAGGAAGGGCTCGTCAAGCGTGATTTACATCGGCAGTTCGGCAACATTATCCTTGATCGTGCTCTCTTGCGGCGTCGGTATACACGAGAGCATTACGCCAATGCTCGCGAGCGCGTGGCGCACCTAACCTTATAAAGCGCCAAGACAGCGTGAAGGAATGCGCGAGGAATTGAAGCTCGGCCGTACGTATAAGCGAGCGCTGCGCTCCCCTCTGCTATACTTTTTAACGGTTTTTTTCAGCTTTATGGTGCATGATTTTTTTATCCTCAGGTGCGCGAACGCCGCGGACGGGTTCAAGTGTATGAAGGGTGTTCTATAATATGTCGACTTGGGCGTATGGGAATTTAGGAAAAATTAAATTAAATGATTTCTTTTTATGCTCTGTTGCTGGGAATATTTTTTCAAGTTTTGCAGATGTATGATTAGTATCAAGTGTGCGAAAGTTGTATATACATACGCGAACGAATTGTTCACCGTCGAAAAATCTGGATTCGAAGAAACTATAGTACGATTGATTTATGCAAAACGATTCATAAAAACAACTGACAGCGTCATTTCGTCGAATGACGACGAGCAGACATTCTTGAGAAAATGTGATTCATTCGCGAAACGGATTCACTGAAAACTATGTACGTTATATTGTAGTAACGTAAGTGAATAAAGCGAAATTCACCGGTGAACATCATCGCAGCCGATAGTTCGCAAAGTTTCTGTCTCACGCTTAGGATTCGCGTTACTATAATAATCCATTCATGAATCTGCACCGACTTGACGCGCGTGACGTCACGAAGTTGAAGTAAACGCGCGCGTGCTATGCTATTGATAGACGCCCCACCTGTTTTCTCGACTTTCTAAGAGAGTGAAATTACGCCTACCGGTGTGCCACACTATTTATGCTTTCACAATATGCACTATAACCGTGGCTATATAAGAAAATATATTTTTCAAACTGCACCGATTCATATTCCATTATTAATATAATTTACGCTTCGAAATAAAAGTATGTTTTTAATTTTCCCTATTTAATACTTTTATATGTATATAGGACTAAGAAAGATCCCGCAGTAAATTTGCGCTATATCATATCGTACAAAATTCTCCCATAAAATCGCTCCGAGCTATAATATTTGCAAAGCCTCATAAAAGTTTTATCGTCAGCCTTATATAGATTATAGATTCACTTTATTGCAAAATCTCGGCTCTCCTTTTTTTATTCTCGTCCAGCACCGACTGCTAATCCTCGAAAAACAAAATCTATTACAAATTTTTAGTCATTCGAGGCGCTTATCGGTATCAATGAACGACTGCAAACATCGCGAAGCAGCGCGTACACGAAAAAAGAAAAAACGATTGCACGTAGGTACATAACATACGCGTATGCGAATTTCGATAAGAGGGACAGGTATACGAGGAACGAGAAACGGCACAACCAATCGCGCATTAGGTAAGTCGAGTGTAGTACTACGCACACTTGTCTCTCTCTCTCGCCAGCTAGCAAGCGCATTCATAACGGTCTCTCAGCCTTCGCTTCTATCTATACAGGGTGTTCGCGAAACCTCTCTACAAAGAAAAAAAAAACAATTCTTCTGAAAAAATACAATTTTGAAATTCCTCTTATTACCGGTGACCAATTGCTTCCACATTTCCAACGACGATATCATTCTAATAAGACCCGAGAACTATGCCTGGTATTTCAAACAGCCGACGGTCCTCAAAGCCATCCGTCAACAAAAGAGCCCCGGGATTTCACAATCGCCCCCGATTCATCAAATCCCAAAATTAATCAGTCGCCGTCGCCGCTACGCACGCGCTTGCCCTGGAATTCCCGGCCCTTCTCTGAGCTGTGTTTATGTTTTTCCCGGTAACTCTGCGGCATTTTCCGCGGTGTACAGTTATACACGTGCACGTGTGTACACATGTGGAAAAGCGTATATAGAACGAGGGGAAGGACAGCAGCAAATGATATCTGAAATATCGGGGCGCCGGGCGCGTGGAATGCGACACTTGCTGGAATGCGACCACCGGCGCTGTTTTTTAGCCCGTCGCGCCGAGATGTCGGACAAAAGGGAGAGAGGAGGAAAGATGGTTCGAAAAGACGCGTGGGTGCGATATTGGGAGGATTGTTCGAGGAACGAGTTCGGAAGGTTTGGTGATCGCGAAAATGTTGTGGAACTAGTAGCTTTCGTTTATTTTAAGGAGAATGTATTTTTAGATATGATTTTTAATCAAGTGATATTATAAGCACTGTTTTTGCACGAGTTTAATTTAAATCCACGTGCAAAAAAACAGGAAGCATATGCGTTTAGAACCACGATTTACATATATTATATGCGCGAGTGTAATCTAGTTTTCTTGGAAGCGAAATTTTTTATGCGAAAAATATTATAATTCAACTTATTCTTAGCATCTTAAATCTAAAATCTCAAAACACGCATACGCGTGTGTGTTATTTTTATATCGGAATAAAGCAGCGAACGAGCTCCCCCTCGCTCCACTAATTATTCCCCTCATTAATACATCCCAGAAATAACCTCAACGAGTGAAGAAAAAGGGCAATGCCCAGAGTAAAACTACCAAGCGCACCGCAAATATATCTCGAGCCGAAAACAAGAGTTAAACGAAAAGTATAAAACTCGCGGTGCAAAATTCCTCGCGCAGTAGGTATATATATGGAAGATGAAGAAGAGTATAGAAGCAGGAGAGAACGGGGCACACAGGCTTATTCCCGCGCCAGACGCAAAACGTTACACGTTCATGAATATAAATATTGAGATCGGTCAGTGAATTAAAGAGACGCGCCGGCGCGCCCCGAAAAAAGCCAGCGTATAATACGCGTCTTTCTGTGTACGTATAATGTACGTGTGTATATGTGTGTGAGTAAAGAGAAAAAGCCGGGGAGAGAAGACGAAGGAGGAGGAGACAGATAGAGCAAGAGGCCAAGGGGTTAAGAACCCGCCGCTCTCGCCGGCAGATGCACCCGAACGCGCGCGTCGAGATGCTCACAACAGGAAATTCCTCTTCTCTCTCTCTCTCTCTCTCTCCCCTCCCGCTGCCGTCGGTATATAGCTCTCCTTCCTTCTTTCTTCCCGGCGCGAGCGCGCGCGCTTCCTCTCGCTCGCGCGTTGCTCCCTTTTTTTCGGACGCGCGTA
>JAPYZO010003166.1:0-22580 GCA_030522905.1 Torymus flavipes
AAATTTTTTTCTCAGTGTGCAAACATGTAAATTTGTACTATTCATCCTTATAAATAATACACTCCAAAACTGTAAAGTCACATCAATCTACCTATCTCACTCCCTACACTTTTCAATTACCCTCGTGTCCCACATCTGAATCCATTCCCCGAATTAAACATTTCTTATCCATACAAACTACACGTATCCATCCTCCCCATATTCAGCAACAATACATCCCCCACGTAAACGGCATTAATACTGCCAGAGTTCGCGGGGAGAACGGAATGCATTCGCGAGACTCCCCGGAGGGACTAGAACCATATCGCGCCTCGCGCTCCACTTACATAACCGACTGCTGCCGGAGCGTTTTCAGGGTCGATCGAAACTACGTGACCGTGGCGCGCGGCCGAATCCTACTTTCCGAAAATGCGAAATTATATCAGGGCTGCGCCGCGAGGTTTTGCCATGTGTTTATTATATACGGTAACGAAGGTTAAAGGATGGTGAGGTGTATCATGCAGGGTTGGTGCTTGAAGTGGAAAGAGTTGCGAGGGATGCGGGATGATCGATAAGGTTGAAAGGTATGTGACTGGGGAGGATGGATGATGATGGTTGCGTGTTTTTTCGTTAATTCGGAGAAATCAAAGCTTTTGAGAGATACGGTGAAAAAGTTTTTTCGACAGTACGATCGTATCGGTTTTAAAATAACTCGCGTTTAGTGAAGAAACATATTTATTTCATTGTAATAAAAAAAATATGTATAATTTTTTTACAGTACATTTTACAGTAATGTTCAGTAAAATGCAGGTATATGATTATCTTTATTTAAGTAGTCTATATTTAAAACATCCGCTAAATGTTAAGTACATTACATTTTAATTGTGAAATTAAAATTGCCAGGAACATTTCAAGCTATAAACGATAAATTAAAAAAGTTCACATGGTATAATGTAAAAAAGCGATATCACATAATAATGATTCATAAAATAACAAAAAAAAAATTTTTCAACGAAATTTCAATGTTGCAAAAGTAGATATCGCTAATTAAAAAAAAGTTCAACTATCAATGTTAATCTTTTTTATTTTTGTTTTTCAAAGGGTGTCAACGATATCAAAATTGAAAAATTTTCAAAACCTGCAGAGATACAACTATTTGATTAACTTGAATGTCTAAATAGCATACACGTATCTATAAACAAATGGATGTATCTTTTCAGGTTTTGAAAATTTTTCAAAAACAACGAGCTCTTCCGATTTTGAATCAGATCAAAAATAAAAAAGATTAACATTGATAGTTGAACTTTTTTTTAATTGGCGATATCTACTTTTGTAATATTGAAATTTCGTTGAAAAATAGTATATTATGCACCAAGGGAATAAAGTGAGCTGTGTGCTCCCTGCTCGTGAGTTGTCGCACGAGCGAAGCGAGGGCGACAAACGCGCAGATTCACACAACCGACTATATTCACGAGTGCAATATACAATTTTTTAACATAACTATCGTAAAATTCGTACTCGTTTCCCGCCCACTGCATATTTATTCCCTAACCTAACTCTTGTTTCCAGCGCAACGCACTGTTTGTGCCGGAGTTATACTGTATCGGGTAGTTGAAAGAAAGATTTACGTATAGGTTTTTAGTCTATTTTAAAATTCAACGAAACAGTAATGTTTTTAGAATAACTTGAATCAATGATACTATAAATATTTTATTTCAAACTTTCCATGGAATAATTTTTCTTGCAAGAAGAATTATCGGAATATCATAATACATCGTGTTGAATAAATTATTTCTGTAAAAAATTTGATATATAAGTAAGTATAGTTGAGGAACTTCAGAAAAAACTTCAACTTTTGGTGTCCCAAAAACTGGTTAAAGTTTTTGTTGTTGAAGGCACACCTTATATTACGTCACAAAATATATACCTTTTAAAGAAATCAACATTTTTTTAATTTTCAAAAAGGCAATGAAAGCTCTTTCTTTCTAGTTTCAATTTTTTTTTTTAAACTTGTATACAATTTTTCCTGTATACTTCGTGACATAAAAAAAAGAAGAAAAAATGCGTCCGGAAAGTGTGCCCTAAAAAAAATTTGACCAGTTTTTTTCTGAATTTCCTCATACTTATATCTTTAGAAACAGCTACAAAGTGTAAAAATCATTCAATCCAATATACAGAAATAAAATGGTTACCTTTCATTTTTCAGTATTATAATTTGTTATCCGATCCTACATTTTTATCTAACTAGTCATCTCTAAGCACGCTTCGCGCACCGTAATTTTAGCAAAGCTTCGCGCCACTTTTGTTTTTGTAACCTAGCAACTCATTGGTACTCCCACCAACCAAATTACGAATAAATTGATATCATAACAAATCCATCATTTTTTTAATATAGGAGGAAGGAGGATTAATATAAGAGGATAGAAGAATATTTTATTTCAATACTATACAAAAATTAATAAATATTACAAATTATAAATTTAGTTTAAACAAGTTCATGTTACAGAAACGTAAATCACAAAAATATTGGATTTTAAAAATGCTGTGTGCTTTTCCGATAATAGAAGCCAAGATAATTATAAGTCTTCTAATGCTTTGGCCATTTGCCAAATGTGAGAGAATAACATACAGTGAAAAGAAATAATGAGAAGTGCATTTTAGTACACAGTTAAGACAAATGACTACCTTTCTCTTGTCATTTTGCTTCATTTAAAGTAACATTTTCTGCTCCACCGTATATAGCTAAAGTAATAGCGCGGTGAGTGCACAGAATTGAAAATTATTTCTAGTCAAGTTTTAGCATTTTCCATTTCTAACAACTTTAAACTGGAACAAGTAATTAACTAAGTAATATATATGATTAATTGCGTATATACACTTTGCATTTTTTACTATTTCCGAATCGCAAAAAAAAAATTATTTCGTCAAATAAATACTGTAGAATAGACAGAAAATTTTCGTCGAGATATGACCGTGTCAATTCAAATCGTGACTTTCAAATAAAAATACTCTACGAGAAAAAGCTACACTATTGATCATTGTGCTCATCTCCAAAATAGAATTTGACGTATTGCAATTTGCGGTCAGGCAAGTTAGATGGTATGGAATGATAAATCGTAATACTTAGAATGAATAACAAATTTTCAAATAATTGACATCTTGAATTTTCAATGTTATTTCTATGGTACAATATAATTGAATGTAGCATCGCCCAATATTATAGATTAACTCTTTTAAATGATTCTCTTAAAAAGAATTTATTTCATAATGCTTCTATAAATTGCTTTCAATGTCCAGTAAATTTTTCAGTTAAAGTATCGGTTATCTCAACATATTCATTAAAAAGAAAGCAGAAACTCAGCCTCAACCTTTTGATAAAGCTAAAAATGTGTTGTTAACCAATCCTAAATCATCTGAACGTTTATCAACCTTTTTCTTTCGCTTCAAAAACCGCCAAAATCAAACCTAATCAAAATACCCTCTCGCTCATATTCCAGTGTACGGCAAGACCCGGGTGGTGCGTGGCTGCGGCTTCCTGGAGGACGAGAAGGCCGACGACAAGGCCTGCCTGAAGCGCAGCGGCACGCACGACGTGCGCGCTCTCTACTGCAGCTGCACTACCGACCTGTGTAACGGCGCGGACACGAGTCCGCCGTCCCTCAGCCTCATCGTTCTCCTCGGCCTCGGCGTCCTGCTCCTAGGAGGCGGTGGGCGGCAACTCGCCGCGAGGACGCCCTAGGGATCGCTTCAGCTCAGCGCTGTCCAGGCGGTAAGGTTACTTTTTTTTACTCGAAGTTGTGTTGTCTGAGAGGATTGGAAAGAGACTGTGGGGTAGGAATATACTTAAGGTCGGTGAAGTATGAAGTTAGTATTCTTTGGTAAATAGAGGGGAACATTGAGGGTTCTGGTTATTAGTTGGTCGATGGAATGGTTTTAATGGATTGGTTATTGATTACGGAAGTTTTACAGTCGTAGTTTACTTATGGAAGTTGGATATCAGAACGGCTTGATGATTGGTTTATAAAGTTAAATATTGAGTCGGTGATTTATTAATTTCGTGCATTTTCGAAGGAAATGAAAGATTTTTCAAATCCAGGAATTCTCAAAGTAAAAGAAAAAAAAAATGCCAAAAGTTGTGTTTAATTCACTGACATTGAGCTTTCTCGATTTGAATTTATATTACTTCATCACTGTACTTTTTGATGCCAAAAACGAAAAATTAATTACCACTATAATGTGCCTCTTGCCTAAAAATTGCTCGTGAATGTACAACCGTTATGAAGATTAATTGTGGTTATAATGTACATGAGAAGAAAAACTATTTTGAATACTGTTCATTGATCAAGTCCATTGAAAGTTTGGAGAGATCTATAAAATTACGTAACCCTGCCAACAGTATATTTCGGCTCCAAGGTCTCAAATACCGTATATCTAATGTATACGCGAAATACTCGTTTTTGCTACTTCCAAATCGCTTTTCCCACATTGACTCTCACTCCACCCGATAATATAATTTTGCAGTTACAATACGAGAATTCTCCAATAACACGACTCTGTTTTTAAAGAACACAATCTCTCCGAATATAAAAAATGATCGTGGGTCAACGACTCAGCATCCCCGATCGTAAAAAAAGAAAATATATCTAAGAACCCCCTAACCACTCATTGTTTCCACCTCCTCGCAATTCTCATACCGAAATCCACTTATCCATTCTTCTTATCACCTCATCAAACTTCGAAAATTGCACCAATAATGCAATGAACTTCCCCATCACGACTAACTCTTACAACTTCGAACCGCAGGTCCGCCGAGTCACGGAGCAGCCGAATGCAGGAGAAGAAATGAGGCGGGATCCACTGCTGCTGCTGCTGCCGAGCCAAGAGGACAGGATGATGACTACGACGATGACGACGGTGGCGGCGGCTGCTGCTGTTGCTGCTACTACTACGATCGTCGCGCAATAAACCGCCGTTCGACGAGTACGAGACACTCGTGCCCCTCCCCGTTACACACCTTTTTTTTCTGATTTCTCGTTTGTGCGAATTCTGTCCTGCGTATCACACATACATATACACAAACACACAGACATACACACGCTCGCGCTGCTTTAACTAGCGACGCAAACTGCCAGCAAGATCCAACACCGCGCGAGGGTCGTTAAAAACTTATACTTTTCTTAATTCTTTATATTTTGGGGGATCCATTAAGTTCGTACACGTGGGTCACCGTCCCGCATTACATAATATAGTGTTCAGCGAGATTAGCGTTCGCCCGTATTATTAATAATATACAACATAATATATATGATTTCCCGTGCGCGCTGCTGCAGCGATGACGAACGAAGCAAACCACCGCCTGTTATAAAACGTTTAATTGATTAATTAATTAATTATTATAAGCAAAGTTTGTAATCACACAGGAACCTTCCATTTTACGTACGAAAAGAGAAGAAGCATTAGAGAAAAAAAAGATTAATAATAAGAAAAAGAAAAGAAAAAAGAAAAAAAAACAATAACCGCGTAAGAGCCGTCGCCGCCGCCACCGCCACCGCTGTTGCTGCTGCCGCCGCTTAGAAACGCAAGCGAATGATTTGAGGGAGAGAAAGGGACCGTGAGAAAGGAAGCGAGAGAAAGAAATAACACGTCCTTTTACGTACCGGCCCATCGTAATAAGCTTTATAGGGGAAACGGGAGGGGGGGGAGGTCGCACGCGAGATGGGTGAGCTTTTTTGTAGAGCGCGTATTTTGAAATACCATATAACGTGTGGGAGAATGCAGAAGAAGAAGTAGGAGGAAGATCGACTGTTTCTTCGGTTAAGATTTATTATTAAAACGGCGTAGGATAAGGCGAACCGTAAATATATAAGAAATATATATATACATACGTGGAACGTCGAGCTCTGGCGCGATTGGACGCGGCTTTTTGTATTTTCGAGACACGTTGTTATTGTGTTCCAATTTACGTTTGTTGGGGTGAAAAATTTTTACGCAATATTAAGTGTTAAGAGAGGCGATTGCGTGTGTGTAATTAATAAATGAAAACGAAAAATGTGATATAATATCGTTAACACCAACAGAGTTAAAAGAGTATTATCGTGTAATAATATTATGCGTTTCTTCGAGTATATGATACGTAACGTTATCAACTGAGGAAGAAGATATTTTAAGGCGTATTTATGTAAGTGCGCGTATGTATATGAAATACTCAGTCGATAACGCCGGTATTATGCAATTATTCATTTCACTGCTTCTCCAAATCAAACGACCCTTATCGCGCGCAGCGCGTATATATATATACATATATATACAATATATAATCTCCGGTTTGATCGCGCCGGAGCTTCCACGATAATAAAGCGCAGGGATTAAAAAGTACATTACGTAAGTCTAATGCTAGAGAGAAATGGAGAAAGAAACAGAGTAAGAAGGTGGATGAGGTGGAGAAGGACGAGGAGGTAGAAAGAATAATAATAATAAAAAAACAAGTGGAATAAGTAAAAAGTAAAAATAACAAAAAAAAATTAACGCGGCCCACCCTCACCTGCTGCTAGCGTAGCTGCCAGCGAAGGCACGATTGATGTGCGCGCGCCTAGTTTGTACTTAAATACCATTAGGTTTCAAGACTTAAGAGTAAGACGAGCGCGGAGAAAAGGGGGAGGTGAGGTGAGGAAGAAGAGATTTTTGAGAGGAGGGAGAGAGAGAGCGCAGGATTTGCTATATTGTACAATTAGGAATTTATAAGTAAACTTATGGGTAATGTGACGATCGCAGTGCGCGAACCGCTCCGAGGGAGAGAGTCTTACGATTAAAGCGTTGAACCTTTAAAAACCGAGAATGAAGAGAAAATTAAATTAAGAAGTCGAGTTTATTAGCGAGATAAGATTCGCTTTGTCGAGAATTCTTAGAACTTCCTCGTTCCTAGCTGAAGAGTAATTGAAAAAAAAGCAAAAAATTCGTAGATAATTATTAATGAGAGATAAAAAAAAAACAAAGAAACCCCGAAAAAAGTGGTCCCGTGGGCGAACGAAAAACCTTAAATAAACAATAGAGAAACGAGGAGAGAGGCCCGTGCCTCGCAGCGGTCGAGCAAGCGAGAGTATATAAAAAGATGTGAGGACGACGACACGAGCGTGTCCTGGCGATTTTCCTACGACGAACAAAAAATAAATAAACAAACAAAGAAACAAAAAAAGACAAAACATAAAGATAAGTGAGATTAACGATGTAAGCGACGAAGGAGTGAGGATGCTGTTGTGTGACTGTGTTCCGCCCGCGCCAGGAACGACGATTAAAGAACAACGATGACGACAAGGTGGAGACGGATGATAATGATGATGATGATGATGGTTTAGACGCGGTGTGTCGTGCAATACAATTATTGTACTTGACATCTTCCTGTTACTTACCGACTAATTTTTACATTCGATTGTTGATGACTTTTGCCGCGCGCGAGGCATGCAATACGTCTATATCTATATGTATACTTTAACGCCTGATTTACGTAATATCTCGATGAGAACGATGAACGACATGATAGAGGAGCGTCAATATAACTTATTATCTTTGTTATTCTACAACCATATCGTTTAGCGCGACGCGATACACATGTTGCTTTACTGATAGCGAAGAACAAACGGTTACACCACAAGAGGCGTAGCGAGAGATCATAAATAAATTACAAAAAACAATTAAGGGACACCGAAAGTACTCTATCTACTTAACTAATACTACTACTTACTACTACTGCTACTACTACTACTACGAGTACTATACACCGCAGATTCAATATACAAACAAAAAAAGAAGCGCCGCCGTTTGCCTACCGAGATGACAAAAAGAGACACACAGACACATCTCTCTCGCTCTCGTTATTATTATCTTGTATTGTTATCGCGATAAACCGATTGGCTCGCGCCCTCTTTTGATACAGTGGGGACGGAGAATGCGACCGAGTCACTGATGCTTTTTCGCTAAGCTTCGTATAGATATATAGGTGGGAGAGATGGGGTGGCGGAGAATGGCTGCTTTACCGACGGTTACGCGTCCGTGGTCGCGTTCTCGTACGGGTAAGATAGGTCTCGCCCACAGATTATTTTTATTCTTTTATCTGTTGCGGGTGATTCGTGCGGGAGGTGGACGAGGAGTTGAAATTATATGGAATCTCTCGTACCTTGAGTTTTTAAAGTTAAATTAAAGCTTGTGTACTGAATTAACCGAGTAATATTATATTGTCAAGTATTGATTTCGATGCTTCACAATAGGTGTAATTTGTTTATAAATTTCATTAATTAATATTTTAAACGAAAAAATTTTACCGACAACAATTTTAAAGGATTTGAGCGAGAAAATCTGTCGCGTTACAATCTGTCATTATGCACCGACGAACAGCCCTAAATTTTCGCGTAACGAAGTAATGCGCTTTTCGCGTGGGGGGTAAAGCAGCCAGTTCACCCGAGCCAGCCGAGGATTCATTAATCGCCTTTACCTCCCCCCCCCCAACCCTTTCTTTACTTATGATCGTTTCGTGTATACCTACTTTTTTTACTACACAACGACGACGATGACGACGAAAATTTTACGTTTTTTTTTCTCCTCGCCTCAAGTCACGCCACACGCTGTGCGATGTAGCTGAACATAAACAAATAAAAACTAAAAATAAATAAATAACGGAGATTCTAAACGTCAACGAGACATATCAGAATAGGAGAGCGTAGGTTTTCTTAGTGTTCCCGCGGCATAAGAAGCAGTAAAAGTATCATTGTGCAAAAGGTTCGTAGGGATACGCGTAAGTTATACAATAAACGAAGTGCGAAAAATGCGTGAGATTGGCTTTTGTTATGTATAAGGCGAAGGTATGTTGGGAAACGAGGCGCCTAAAATGTACATCGAAACCTGGTTTCCGTCAAATACGAACTGTGTTCCAACTGATTTGTCCAAATATTGATTAATAGTAAAAAAAAGAAGGCCAAGTCTCTTAAAAGAAAGTCCCTATTATTTCGATAAGTGCGATGAAAACCCTCTCTCTGTATACTAAATTGTAAAAAGATCCTACACTATATTTGTAAGAATTGACAAACCTTATTTTTATAAATGGTCCTTTTTATTGCGAAGAAAGTATCGTATAATTGTATAAGTAAAGTGAGAAACGAGCGACGAAAAGCGAAACTCGAAGGCCTATCCGAATAAAAAGAACCCGCGCGTTTTGCACAGGAATACTTTCGTTGTGATCCCGTAGTAGCCTACATAGACGCGCCAAATTCACATCCATACACGGCCTACGTTACATATATACACCGAGAGATACTTACACAGAATTAAATCGAAAAAAAACAGACGTAATAGAAGTGACGACGAGAGCGTCGACACGGCGAAAAAGAGCCATTCCCTCCGATTGTATCGAAAGAGTGTTCTAACCGAGGTGGCGATTGATTAATTTATAATATATATTATATATTGATGCCGAGCGATACTATATTGTACACACAGGACACACATTGTATAGAGAATATTATTGTATCAATAAAGTGTTAAATGGTTACCAAAAAGAACGGGATAATGAAGTTTTCCATTTACATTTCCTAATGTTTTTTCATTTTTTACATTATGCCTGTTTAATAATTAGGAAATAATTTTAATTTACGGATCTATTTTTACTTTTATGACGTTAACGAAATTCCATGTATGGCTTGTCTAAAATTTTTCCTTTGCACATGATTAAAATGATAATACTTCACAATAATTTTAAATTCATTTATTTGTCTAAGAGTTCCGATTTATTGACCATTACAAATTTCTAGAATAGAATTTAAAACAAAAATTTATGCTTGCATACAATAATTTATAAAATTGATCGACTAATTAATACCAATAAATATTGAAAATTCACGGTCTACCAAGTCAACTGTTACTTGCTAAGCAAATTACGTTGGCTTAATTAATCAAAAAATACGTGTTTCGATATATGCAAAACTACAATATTGCCCTCCGTAATAATGTACTCTATCATCCTGCAAAGTTTTAAATCGATCTTCCAAATTCTTCTTGTATTTAACATTATTCTTACAAGAACTAATTCATATGGTCAATAAATTCATCTACTTGCGACTCGATAAGGACACTTTAGAATTACTAAAAAATGTATTTGTGAGTATACACATGTCCACCATGCCGATGGCGTAACAAAGAATTTCATTCTAATAATCCTCTGAGGGTTTGACTAAACAATTCGGGATAGAGGATAAGAGTTTTCCACGTATTTGGAAGTTGAATGATCTAGGCAGTAGTGACCAGTAGATTCATAACTAAAATAACTATAATAACTAAGATATTCCAGATGGTCTGAAAATGGCATTTAAAGGAAATTTACAAACGTGCGACTGTAGTCGAGTCGATTATTTAAAAGATTCTTTAGCCCAAATAGCCTGCGGATGCGAGGTCTACGCACAAAAGGGAATTAGACAGACGTGTGGCAGGAAGAGAGTAGATTATTAAAAAAGTCTGTGTAACTGCACAATTGCTTCTTTTTGCGTGAAACTTACGATCTGCGGCTATTCGGATTTAAGATTTTTTAAATTATCGACTCGCTTATTGTCGCATGTCTGTATAACTCCCTTTTTTGGAGTGGATCGCGCGTTCCCCGGCTATTTCGGTTATGAGTTTTTTTATGATAATTTATTGGTTCACTGTCGCTCGTTTTTGTAGCTCCCTTTTTTTGCGAGGATCTCGTACCACCTGAGCATTTGAACTCCAGACCTTTTTAAATGATTCACTGGTAAAAATGTCCTTTAATTTTAAAAACTTTTAAGTTAAAAATTGACTGAGTTTTGAGAATAATGTAACTGAACGTAATTTAATATACAAATACATTAGGTTTGATATAAAAACAATAAAATTTCGGCATAAGTATAAATAAATCCGAAATTTGATTTTTCCCGCCATATATGTGCTGTCTAGTTCGCGCGCTGCCGCCAGGCGGCGCAACCCCTCCCTGTACCCTCGCATACCTATATTGTCCCGAGGGGATGTATAGGAGCGCCGGGATCGCGGCACACATATCATCAGTAGATGGTCGTTAGCAACTACCGAAGTTTATTGAGTTAACAAAGGCGCCTTTGTGTGCGAGTTAAATAATTGTTTTTATTTAATTACTTATTATGATTATTTCAATAAATTATTACGATTAGAAAATGTTATTTTCAAGACCAGATAACACTCTTGACATTCTTGTCACAACAATCTTTATATTGTATCGAAAACTGTATAGAAATATTGTATCGATTATTGTCTTGAATATTGAGGCAAGACAATGCAATATCAAGATTAATCTTGCCACATGGTGCAGCGCTAGCATAAGGTCATAATAAATAAAATCCAGAATATCATAGGGTATTTTTAAATCTATGTATTTTTCTTGAAATTTCTTGTATATTTCGTACATATGATGTGTGCCAACACTCGCTCCTACAGACCATTCGTGATAATGGCTGTTCGATTTATCCTTGGGTATCATTACTATGTACATGTTACAATATCGGAATCTCGCAATCTTTTTTTTGTTATTTTTTATTTATCTTTTTTTTTTCTTTAAATCGGTGCAGAGTTCGCGCTGCATTTTGCAATCAGTATAAAATAATAGAAAATATTGCCGAATGTACAAAGGACGAATGCTGACAATCAAGAAGATTACAATTACTTATATGCACTTTAATTATACACACACGCAACGAGTGATTGGTGGAACCGTGCTTCATTCTTCATCTTTTTTCTTACTTTTTCATCGTTGAACGCACGCGCAACTATTATAGAAGTACAATAATCATAAGAATAATAATAATAAATCGTGATGTGAAAGTGTCAGTAACAGCTCTAACACTAACGGATGCGACCGCGGTTCATGTCTCTTTACTATCATCGCTTCATCTCTTGCGTCGATACACGTTGCGAGGTTCATCGGTACGACTCACAGTTACGGCTCAAACGGAATGTCGGGAAACGAAAACATTATAATATAGAACAAGAACGCATATGTGGGTATGTGTATATATTGCGTCTAAAACGTGTGTCACTCAAACTTTTGCAGTGTACGATATAATAATTATATATCCTCTATTTCGACGTAAACGAAACAAATAAATATACCAATTTTCAATCGATCGAACCCTCGCAGGCTCTCTCTCTCTCTCTCTCTCTCTCATTCTTATATCCTTTTATCATATCTTTTTTTATTGCGTTACACGCTGTGCTCGTTTTCGGTTACATTTCTTGTTTTTCATTATAAATATTGTTGTCGCTGCTCTCTGTAGTTTAGAACTATATCTACCACTACCCTTAATACTACTGTTTAACTTATTTACGGTCCGAACTCGCTTGGATTCTTCTCACGCCACCGTATATCTCGCTGCGAATACAGGCGCTAATCGTTCGGCTGGCAAGCGAGCTTGGACGGCAAGTTTGCTTAGACTATTTCTGCTTGCTGTCTTGTTTTTTTGCCTTTATTTACGACGACGACTTTCCTCTAATCGTGCGGTGTATAAGTAATTAAATACATATTGTACACGAGAAATAATACTCGGCGTCGACGGTGTAAGAACCGTGTTATCCTATTTGTTCTCCAAAACGAAAGTTATACAATAACCGAACTGCATCTTTCGTAAAATGAAAAATTGGCGATGCAAATGATAAGAAAAAGAAGAAAAAAAAACCGTAATTATTTTGCCTCTGTGCGAAAATTGTCTTTTATATTAAACTGGGAAGTTATAATTCGTTATTACGCTTTATTTTGGTTAGTCGAAAGTTGTAATATACGAAGAGAACAGTTCGAAATGATCGCGTAATGAATAATGCCTTCGTTTCATTTTTTTTCCATTTAGTACCGATAGAATTACTGAATAGTGCCAAGAAGATTGAGTTGTTAATTACACACACATATTAGACTGGTTAGTACTACATTAGGTCACAGTAATAATTCTCTTTAGAATAGACGTTCTTAGTTTTAATACTGATGATTTATACCATGCGCCTCGATAAAATTTGTTCTTGCCTATGTTTTTCTTTTTTTTTAATTCTTCTCTGTCTTGTCTCGGTCTCTAAAATTAATTACTGTGAACTTTCGAGTATTACACAATTACGAGATGACATCGAGCCAACTTTAATATTAGTTTTATGTTTTCCTTCATTCTTACACCGTGTTCTTACGCCTTACAATACGAGATAGGGCGCCCCTTTCTTTATAATTGATTTTCTTTGCATTTTTTAAAAATGCCTCGAAATTCGAACTTCCCTTCGACATTCTTTTGTTTCATACATACGCGATAATGTACACGAGAGGACGGGTTAAGGGGTTTATCATACATGTATTACAGTGTTCTGGTAAGAGTGAGCAATGTGGATGCAAAAGTTTAGGGAACTGGCGAAAGATAAGTATGTAAAATTTAGTCATTTAAAAATTTTAAAAGTTTCAATTATTATATGTAATAAAACATAAAACATAAAGAATAAAAAATCGTGCATTCGATTCAATTCGATTATTCATAAATATTCGATTAAAAAGTACAGCGTTTTAAGAGTTATCATTAAATGTCTTTCGCAAAATTCCCTTACTATCGATAACATTGTTAATGGAGCTGAGTTATGGGCATGATGAATCAATTACATCGTTTTTCTCTCTCATATATACTTATGGAATGTCATTCGCACACAACGTAAAAACCTCTCATCGAAAGCTGTCGTGATGATGATACAATAAATCGTGACCGCATATTGGTATCTGTCATTTTTGTCCGTTCTTTTTCTATTATTTTTTCTTATTACACGCTCGTTGTGATTCGAAATTGTCGCGCATCAAGTTCGCAGCAAAAGCTAGACTAGACTAATGACTAGTGACTAGATGTGAAAGCAAGTACACGGAGTGGATGCTCGTCCACTCCACTCTTTCTTTCACTTGAATATCGATAATACTTTCTTTCATTCATCGGAAAAAAGAGAGTCAACTCACATTCGCAATGTATATATAATAATATACGTGAATTTTGTTTTATACGACGATATTACGTGGCTCCTCTCCTCGATTTGTTTTTTCTTAATTCATAACGTGTATAGTTATTGTATTTATACGCGATCGATATATTTAACTTAGGGGGTATTATACGATTCTTGTCTTGGGTCGCACTCGCGCTTACAAAGGTTATCCTCGTAACTTTCCGTTATTTACAAAATATCTATTTACAACAACATATTGACATGTTCATTGTCGACGTGCTCGCAGGCACGCGTACACTCACGGATAAACGGATGCGCACGCTCGAACACATACACACTCACACACACGTAACAGCCACACACACACCCACACCAAACGGGCAAAAAATTACGTACGTTACGCGACATCAACAGCGACGATGTCCACAATATAACCGTTTACAATAGCTTTTTCAAACAGATGCTTAACACAAATGGTTATAATAATTATACGTAATTATGGTTATAAAACGCCATTCACGCTATAAATAATTGTATGATTATACATAGTATATTTGTAAATTAATTCACGTCGTAAAGTTATCCTGGCTGTCAGTGTCATTTATTCGGTATTGGAATATAACGATTCATTTTTTTATTCGACTTCTTCTTTTGTCGCTTTCGGTATAGCGATGTTTAGGTACTCCAACGGCACGATAAGAAAATGCAGCAGTTCGTTCGCAACATTATAGGGAAGAATAAAGTTTTAATTGGAAGAGTTAGAAAGTGAATAATACTGGCGTATATAGAGAGTGAAATTGGTTCGCGCGCACTTTCGTTGTAATGGCAGTGCGATACTGAACTTTCAGAAATGTCCAACACCGCTGAAAATGTCTTTGGTGTTTGTACTTCTCGTATACGAGAAATTCCGTCGTTGTTGTTATTGTTTTTGTGAAAAAAACTTTGTAAAAATTAAGGCTATCAAAAAGTTTATTTTTCCGTTGCACTGAAAAAACCTACTTCGAGTATTAGTACACTAAAATATTATTCAAATAAATATTTACTTTAGAAATGGTTCAATTTCTTCAGTGCAAAATTACGGTCTGAGTAAATTACTTTTTAAACGACGCTTACGAAAAATCGCAGTGTACACTGTAGAATGGAAGAGCAGTTTCTTTTTATTGTTGAATTTTGACTGCTGCGTTTCATTATCGTGATATTTTTCATTCATTAGATAATGCTAGCTGAATCTCGGGTAAAAAATAAACTGGCACGACGACGTTTTGTAAAGTTTTCCTGGAAAATCCATATCAAGGGTTCGGCGCACTACAAAGTTTCCTCAAAAGTTATTTTTTTTCACTGAAAAAATGCTCAAAAGGGAAATACACGTGAATCCTTAATTATTTTCATTTAGTGTATATATACAAAATTGCACGTTTGTTAAACGTGTATATTTTTTATTTTCCTTTTTTTTTCTTTATGATTTTTGGTTTCGTCGACGATTGTTTTTGAGAAAAATACGCGAAAGACAGTAACGACAATATTTCTTAAATGCCAGAAACGTGAAATCATTTATATAAAATTAAAATTCACCAAGTTCTTTTCATTTTTACTGCTATATTAAATAAATTTTCTGAAAATGTAAATACTGTTCGTCAATATTACATTTCTAATATTATGAAATATTGCCGTCCCTGACAAAGGTGTCAAGCACTGGCGTTTCTACTCTTTGAATTTTAAATTCACTTTATCCCCATTCTTTCATTAATCCTTTCTGTGGACTTTACTTCTTCTCTTTCAAAATATGCTTTACATTTTACAGCTATACTCAAACATGATAAAAAAAAACTTTTGTTCGCAAATATCAAATTGAATGTCAATTGAATTCCATTCTAGAAAAGCAAGTAGTCCCTTCTCTCCTTTCACCTCGGGCTGCATTCTCAAAAGATTTCGCCTTCATCTCTTTCTCTCTGGTGTCGCACACGCTACCTTCGAGAGCTTCATCTTTCCGTGATCTTGCACGCGCGACGCTATGGGAATTCCCTTATTACGTAGACTCTCTTTTTCTCTCCGAGGCTTTACAACGTTCTCTGCATTCGACGCGCGTCATTTCGCGCGCAATGCATATACCTGGGAATGCGTGCAATATTTTTGCGCTTTCAGTTTCTCGTGCCTTTTGGTCCCTCTCTTTAGAAGAGTACCTCTGAATATCCCTATTCGCGTTTACAAAGCATCGCGCTCGTGCATAGTGGAATAAGCCCTTTATAGCGTGATCGAGAAAAGACTCCGAGGTATTTTCCCCTTGGGGGAGACTCGCGTGCATGTTTTTCTTCTCGAGGGTCTTGAATTTCTATCATGAAGTGAGGTGGGTGCATGTGCATTTGTAAATCGATTATCTGCAGTATTAAAACATTCGGTGGTGGTTGATTTTTCGTTTGGCAATTTAGAATTGACTTTTTTTTATTATCGGTTGCTTTGTTTTTGTATACGATATCGCGATGTCATTTTTTTTTTGCTTTTTGTAGGCCTTTTTGTTCGGAAAGATTCTGCTATTTTTGGCTAAATGTGAAAGATCAGTAGTTTATTAAGTATAGCTAGTCGACTTTATTGTAAAATTGTTATTATTATGTCTCTCTGACTGATTGTAGAATTTGATTTATATAAGAAGGATAGAATACGCGAAGTAAAATTATTTACTGAGCATTAAAAATGTTCTTGTAAGATATTGAAAAAAGTTACAGTATTAAAATAAGATTATCTTTTCGGTAAAAAATTTGTCATTGATTGCTACTCACTTTTCGTAACAAAATTTGGCCTCCACGCTGATATAAATTATGATACTTTCATTCCTAATTTATATAAATAATTGATAAAAATCATCAATATAAAGTGTCACTTACAAATACAAATACAAAATCGGCTCGTAAAAAATCGATCTAAGTAAAATGAACACAAATCCGAAAAAAAACAGATCAAAAACTTTCGTTAGAAGTACATATATCGCCTCACACGACCAAAAAAAAAAGGAAAAGAAAAATCCGTGCTCACGAGTGTATCAAAAAGTCTCCGATATACGGCTAAAACGTGTATTTTGAGCTTTGCAAAAAAAGGGGAGTTTGAAAGTTCCTTCTCCTCCCCTCTCTCAACGAAAGCTCGCAGGAAACTATGGGCAAAAGAGAGAGAGTTAACTGGTATTATACAAGCGCGTAGACGCGCGATATAATCTTGGTGCGCTGACGTGAGGAAAGCCCGGGAAACTCTTTAAGAGGGAGACCTTTTTGCAGCTCCTTTTTCTCCGAGCCGCCGAGGGGGAGCGAGAGAAACTTGAGAGGCTCGTCGCATGAACTTTCCGATCGCGTGCGTTTTTGTGCCAACCTTCCACGTCGTCGTCGTCGTCGTTTCCCTAGTCGTCGCGGGACGGCGAGAAGAAAAGCGATAACGGCGGCGCGCCGAAATGTTTTCATGAGGGCTCGACGAAAATTCTTGAGAGAATCGATGCTTCTACGATCTTTCTCGGCTTCTTTTTTCTCTCTTTGCTTCGAGGTCGTACTATACTTCCGTGTCAAAGTCACGGCGAGGAAGATAAATCGATTTGTCTTTGCCGTACAAGTTTCTGAAATCTGCGTCGTCGGTGACGCTGTGATTGCGTGTTGCAGATAAATCGTGTATAATATATCACGTACGTACAACATGTATAAATACATGTATGGTGTGGACTTTTAAAACTAATAGATCACGATTGCCGTTACAATGATTAGGTCTTATCTTTTTTTAGATAAGAAAATTGATTGAATGTCGATAAAAATCATTTAAAATATCTTATAATGTTATAATCTCACGAGACCTAAATGTATGATTGCACGCTCAAAATACAAAAATTATTAAACTCAGTTGATTATTAAAATTCATGTACGTTGAGAAATTTCTTTAAAATAATCCGAAGTCGAATCATTTGAATTTCGTCAAATCCGCCATCAAAACACTCTCCTTTTATACAGACACGCCAAGTAAAATTTCAAAAAAAAGCTTGTGTCGAAAATCCATGCTACAAGAGCTCGCGTTCTTCCTCTCGCGTCCTCTCAGCGCACGTGCGCGCACTCGACGACCCGCAGGTTTTTTATCCTCTCTCTCTCTCGCCAAGAACTTGAACGAGAGTTTCTCGCGCGTCCTCTTATTATGATGGCTTTCGTCGATTCGCTCGCGCCGCTCTTGAATCTTATTATTCATGACGGGTCGTTGTCTTTGCGGCCTACACAAACTCTCTCTTCGACTCTTCTCTTCTTTTTTGTTTGGTGTTTTCTCTCTTGACTTCGTCTACTTCTACCTTTGCCTCTTCTTTTCTTCTGATGCTTTAGTATCTTTCCCAATAGATACCGCATGTAGGGGTGGCGCTTTTTCACTGGGCGCCGAGTTCGGATCTGCGAAGGTAGTACAGAAAAATTAGCGTTAAGCTGAGATGAAGGTTACGTTGCTTACTCGAAAAGTTTTCATTTGAATGATTGATTTTCAAAATTAAATATTTGTTTCGATCAAGATTAGATATACGATTTTATCAGTGCATTATGTTACTTTTAAGTATATTTTTCAGTGAACAAAATATTAATCCCTTTTTTCTAAAGATTTTGACAAATATAATTGTTCTAAACATCGTCGAGATGCTCAAATGATACTCTAATAAAAATATTGCTGTATAAATAAAAAATGATGAAACTCACTTCAATGCTTTATATCGGTCCTTCTCATTATGTGTGTCTGGTGGTTCGCACTCGAAGGATGCCAATGCCAAAGCTACAACAAGCAAAGCAATTATCACCTGAAACTCTCAAACGTTTACTAAAAAAACTCTATCTCTCATAAGAGCAAAAAAAAAAAAAAAATCATTAAATTTTTCAAGTATAGAATTGAAAGTGTTTCAAGCGATGACTCACTATTCTCGTTAAGTACGGGGCTAGCCTGGATGAAGGCGATGACCCTAGTATTCTTCTCGAAGGGACAGGCCACTTGCTTCCAGGCTATGAACTCCGTCACCTGTTTGGCCAGCTGCCAGAACTTCTCGAAGTTGATGTGTCCGTTGGGCAGCCTGCAACAAACCACAACCGGCTCTTTAGACTCGCTTCTCTGACCCACCATTCCCGACGACGTTGTAATGTTTACATCCACGAGAGGAAGTTTAGAGACGAAGTTTAGATGGATCGAGCTTGTATGCGGATCGGATTCTTCTCCCCCCTCTCTCTCTCTCTGTTTCTTGTGGAGAGTTGCGACTTCGCGAAGTGAAAAAGAAAGAGGGCGGGGGGGGGGGGGGGTTGTGTTTGGAAAACTGGGATCCCACGGGGCTTGGATTTACTCGTTGAGAATCGGGGTTCTTTAACGTTCGTAAGAAGTATCTGCTTTGTTTGTGGAATAAAGTTCATGGTTATGATGTTTTATTTGAATTCAGTCCAAATAGAAAAATAAAATGTTAACAAGATTATAAGAGATGTTGAAGTAAAATTAAGTTTCATTTCTCGAAAGCTACAACTTTGTTATTTAAACAAAAATTTTTTTTAGACCGGCATAAAAGACCTTAAAAACTCACTCGAGTTGCTTATGTTTTTGAACCCGACTTCTTTACATCTTATCGTACAGTAGTAAATAATTCTAGGAAAAGAAGTTTTGCAAAAAAATTGAAAAATTCTGAATTTACATATAAGCTATTTATGTAATACCCGGTAAAAAAGGAAAGAAGAAAAGAATTAGCCACATTGTCGACCTTCTATAATGCTCCCACATATTTCACCTTTCCGCTATCGTTAAAGAACCAAAGCTTACAGAAAACACTTCAATTCGTAATCGTACCTCCATGCAACCCACCCGAGACACCTCAAGCAAACATTTCGATCCGCACCCAACCTCGTCCTCCCTTATTCCGCCCACGCCACACCCAACTTTCCTCACGCATCCCTCTCGTCTCTCTCTCTCTCTCTCGCGTGCGCATCAGGCTGAAAATGACACTCGCGGAAATACATCCTTCCTTCCTTTTCCGCATCTCACCCGGGGAATCTGTGAGCTACGCTGCACTGGCGACGAAGTCGTGCGTCTCTCTCTCTCTCTCTCTCTCTCTTACTCCCCGGCGTGCTCGCGCACTAGAGAGCAGCGAAAAGGAATAGAGAGCGAGAAAGAGAGGGAGAGAAAGAGACGAGGCATAGAGAAATCCCGTTTCAACTTTCGTCATTAGAAGTTTAATAAGTTTACACTGGTGGGCGAAAGGCAGCGCGCGCCCCGTGTCGGGGAGCCAATTCCTGACGATCGAAAAGGTGTGTGCAGGTAGGTGTAGCGATGGATTTTCTATACTTTTTTTTTTCTTGTGACTGAGAGCCGTTACTGCGCGTGAGCTGGTATATATAGATTGTTAAATATACGGCGCAATAACAGAGTTCGGAGTATACCGATGTAGTTTGATTTTTCTCCGAATCGGAGTCCGGCGTATTTCGCGGTACGAAAATATATTGGTTTGCAAGGTATTTTTGACCATGTGAATTCTTTGAAACGGGTATTTCTATAGCATTCCAATCGGAAGAATTCAATAAAATGTTACCTGACGCCCAGTTTTGAGAGTTCAGAGAGTACTGATCAAAAAAATTTTAATCAAAATTTTCTTGTACCTCATATATTTGGTTAAAGACATGTAAGACTTTTTTATATACTCTCGTAATGCGATTAAAACCACTGACATTAATTAAATAAATTTATATATTACATCAATATATACCGATTATATTTCTCCCTTCAAATTCTACACCCCGACAGCCGCCCACTCTGCCACTCGCCAGCACAAGCCAAAGCACGTCGACTACTTCTCAGCTCTCCCTCGAAAAAAAAATCTCTCTCTCTCTCTCTCGCACTTTAGACACGATCGCTCGAGACACGGACAACGACAACTACTCACTTGTTACTGCAGCCCTCGTTGAGGAAGTAGAGATCCTTGACGAGGAGGCTGAAGAAGGGCACGACGATGCGCTGCCGCTCATCCGTAGCGCCGGCGCTACGCCACATCGCCGCCTTGAGGGTGCTGCGGTAGCTGCTAAAGTTGCTCGACGGGTCCATCTGGTGCTCGAGGATCGAGAACTTGGCCAGCTGCACCTTCGACCACTGCGATTAAAGGGGAAACGTGCGCTGATTAGATATACATTATTGGCGTGGTATAGTACTAGTCGAATAAATGCCGGCTTTGAATGTATAATCGATGACGCGCGGGACGAGATATTCGTGAAATCGAATATGGTTGGAAATTCATATTGTAACTTTATATGAGGTGCAATTAGTTGGGATATTTGAGCTTCATTGATTAGGGCAAATTGGACTTTCGTTTTGCGATGAAAATTCAAAGTGAGACAATTTTGCTCTCATCGCTGAGCTCGACATAATATTAGCTTTGAATGTAATTTTCACGCGTCATTAAATATGAAATATTATATACACTGGACAGTTTGAAAATCCCGGCGGTACCGTCAATTAACAGCTAATTAAATACTGTAATATGGAAAACTTCTCTGCGATTTTATTTTATCAAAAGCTTTTAGATATAACGAACTCGCATATGTAACGGTATTTGCGAGGATCGCGTACATATGCGGCTATAAAATTAATGAAGCACGCGGGTGCGAGCAAACCCCTGAAATTACAATCAAGTTAATATCGCTAGGTATATGTGTGTATAACACAAATATGTACGTACGGTCTTCTTCAATCGCGATATCGGCGACATGTTCAGTCCAGCGATGATCGCCATGAGCGAGTTGAAGTTGCCGATGTTGAAGCACTCGCGGGCCGTCTCGATCCAGTACTCGACCACGCGCACGCGCTGCTTCTTTTTCGGGTGCTGCGTCATAAAGAGGAGATGGGTAAGTAAGTCGATTAGGCATTAAAACAAATATTGGTTTGGAGTATATAGTTATATGGGTAAAGGTGATAGTTTATACCTTGCAGACTTCGGTCGCCACGAAGTAGCTGAGCCTGTTGAACCACGACACGTAGGACTCGAGGTTACGGGTTTTTTTCATGTCCTTGAAGGATGTCTCCAGGTGGGGTGACTCCTGTGACAAAACGACATGAAAATATTATCTTATGGTTATATCAATTTTCTTTATTTTGTCTAACTCTGTAATACATATTAATCGAAAACGAGTTACATGAAATCGTGTGATTCTAATCTACAAACGAGACATAGTACATAAAGAAAATATATGAGATCTGTGAAAGTGACACGTACCTTGGCGAACGCCTGGACAAACTCCTCGGGGCCGATATACGAGAGCCGCTCGAGCTCGACGTGGGTCAGCTGCTGGGCGAGCACCGTGGCCGAGGGACAGAGCTCCGTCACGTCGACCTGCAAAGGATATCCACATTATCTCTCTCTCTCTCACTCGTGGGAGTATCTCTCTCTGTACACGCTACATTTAACTCGCGCGCGATATCCCTAGAGTCAAGGTTTCCTGTGTTTTTGTTCCTTTCTTTCTACCGTTCCGGGGAGACTTTCTTGCGAGTGTATACATTCGCGCGGTCGGGTAAACAAGTTGCCGGGGAAGGGTTGTTTTTTTTCTGGGGTCGAGGTTTACGTGTTTGCGGAGTTGAGAGATTTAGGGATTTGTCGTGCGCGCGTTGCGGTG
>JAPYZO010003168.1:0-21074 GCA_030522905.1 Torymus flavipes
GCTACATTTGTTTAATCATTATTAAACTGAAAAGGATTTCTATTAAATGTAGTTTTTGTTAAATATACGTTAAAAAATATTATACGATACTTGTGACCTAAGGAGCACTCTACACGCCGTGCAAAAAAGTGCTACTTAGGTCACATATGTATCGTAATGTACTATAATTAGTTTTTATGTACCCAATTAATTATAATAACTAAATATTCCATAATCTAAGAGTACTAAAATATAGTTTCAGATACCTAAATCGTGGCCTATATACTCAAGCAAAGAATATGTCACTTCTATTCGAATATTTTTTCTCAATTGTAGGGGCTGAAAATTTATTCAATAAAATATTTATGTTTACTTTCCAGTGAGATTTAAATATTTCAAGCTGCGACGTATTGATCTCGTCATGAAACTACTGCTATCAGCAATATATTTATATCATGCTATTTTGACAATTGAAATATTGATGCATTATTCTTTGCAAAATACCGTCTACTATTTCAAAGATCAGCTTAGAAAATATAAATAGACAGTTTTCAATATTTCAATTTATAATGTGTCAAACTTTGCTATATTTTTTGGTTATGATGCTTTGGTCACGATACATTAGGTGCAATTCTTCAAAAACCAACTTGGGTTTTAAAAAAGTAGAATTTGATAATTTGATGCGTTTACTATAATTGCCTGTAAAGCAGTACTACAAATTAAAGTAATTACTAATAATGCATTTATTGAAGTAACTAAATTTGCTGTTAATGATGAATAAATAATAATATATTAGAAATAGTTCAGAATTACACAGATAGAATTTTCCCAGTAAAATTATTGTAAAATTCGCGAAAAAAATAACCATACAGACTGTAACCATGGGCCACGTGGTCATTTCGGAGCTTTCTACAGCAGTAGTGTAGAGGAAAATTTTTCCGTGACTATGACGATAAAAATTTTAGGTTTTACAAAAAAGTGTATTTAATTACTTTTTGAGCATATATTATTCGCAATAGTATTATGTATATATTAGGGCAACGCCATCGTCACGCGCACCCGAGTTTTCCATCAGTTCTATGGATCAATATTTATACGAAAGATTTGTAGAAATCACCGTGACACTCCGGCAAAAAGAACGAACAAAAAAGTGTAAGTTTCGTTTACTCAGCGCCTTTTTTTCTTTTGTATTTTTGGCTGGCAGCAACAGCGGCCAGTGTTCCGTTCACAGGCTAAGCCAAAATACTAGTTTTCGATACAAATGCGAAAGTGTTGATTCTAGCACGAGCGTGAAGTTTGTCGCCTGATCGAAGCGAGGGTGCGCGTTGCGCGCCAAAAACTGAGGTGCGCGACCAACGACAGTAAGAAGAAAAGCTTGACCAAACTTATTGACAAAGTGGACTCGGACCCCTAGGGAACAGGGTATAAGATCGTCACCCGCAACCTGGGACTGAACCGCCCACCCGTAATCAGATATGAAGAGATGATGAACAAAATCTTCGATGGAGTCCGATGCTTTCCCGCTGCCGAGGCGGGTATACGAATGAATGCAAAAAACGAGGACTGCAGTTGGGAATGCAAAAGATGGAGCTACTATACTTGCTGAGGAGGCGAATAGACACGTCAGTGTACATTTACTTTAAATGGTCTTTTTATATTTTCCATTTCCTGAGTCTGTATTAAATGTCCTGCTCATGTTAGCAGGAAATTTATAATTTATCGCTCGTGCCAGGTTCACTCCATTACTCCATAAAAATGGATGCCGCGCAACCTCCTCTTCCTAACACTGCTATAGTAACGAAAGCTAAACAATCTTATAAAAGCGTCAGTAAAGGCGCGCACGTAAGATAAACATTGAGGCGCTCCTTACTTCTGATTGCCTTCGGCGACGGAAATTTTCGCACTGTGAAGTACAGATTCGAAATGTATGCAAAAGTGAGAGAGAGAGAGAGAGAGAGAGAGAGAGGGAGAGAGAGAGAGGGAGAGAGAGAGAGAGTTGGGAAGAAAAAGGACATGAATTTTATTTTAAATTCGATGTCGTAGAAGGAGGCTTAGGATTGAAATATATTAAGAAACGAGCGTAAAAACAGGACCATGATGGAAATAGCGAGCCTCCAACGTTAGCCGCCGTTTTATTTCGGCTTTTACTTTTCCTAGTCATTTCTAAGCACGCTTCGCGCGCCGAAATTTTAGCACAACTTCGCGCCACTTTTGTTTTTGTAATCTAGCAGCCCATTACACCCACCAATCAAATCAGAAATAAAATTGAGAAAAAAAGATCACCAACGAAATAGGAAAAAAAATATATTACTCGCTTCATTCGGGCGACAAATAGCACCCGTGCGTAAATCGCCTATACTTCCTACATACCCGCAGTGTGCGTAATTTTCTACTATTACTGGGTCGTAAAATGCGTATATCGGATAATTCGTACACTATAAACCGACAAGAGAAGTAGCATTTTGTACACGGAGTTGAAAAAAGAATATAATATAGAATTTTTCTTCGCCAGTTTATAAATCTTTAGTATACAAAAAATGAGTGAAAAATATTGTGTATACTTTGTATCTAAAATTAATGTACTCGTACATTGTCTTCTATCAAACTTACTTCTATAAAGATAACGAACGAATTCCAAATAAGATCTTAATAACTCAAAATATTATAAATTCCTTAACATGGAGATCATAGTAAGGCTCTCACTAAAATAAAGTATTTTTGAGATAAAGAGGAATTTGCGGGGTCGAACAAGTGTCTCGTATACGCCCGGCTCAATCAAGAGCGTAATCAATATATGATACCAGGGCTTACGTGACGTGCGTCGAAAATAAAGCTCACCCTTATTTCAGATGAAAAAGGACGACACGTGGAATGGAAAGGTGATGGAGCTCCTACGCGCCGCCCTTGATTTCGTGCGCGGAAATCGATTTGTTGGATCGGGTACGGAAAGACCGCATAATAAATGCCCGCTCTAACGATTATGATTATTTAAGGTTACTCTTGGATAAATGGTAGTAATAGCTGTCCCATTTTCTCCGTGAAGTTAATGCTATTGGTTTAACAATTTATGGTTTCCAAAAGATAACTATTAGTTCAGGGCGTGGACAAGTGTTATTTGTTTGTGTCAAATTTAGGATGCGTTACGAGTAGCAGCTCCTTGGGCAAACCTTATAACATATATTAATTGACAATCTTTAGGTAAATAAAAATTATGTCTCAGTACCTATCACCATTAGAAAATATAATAAATAGTTATTATTCATAAACACTATTCATCAACTTCGCTTTAATTATTTCATAATCAATCCAATAAGAAATTGTTGTCTGAAATTTTCATAAATTGTTGTTAGATCAATATTTTATGATTGAACAGCCTATGTATATATATACTATCTTTCACAATAAGACAACAATAAGCCGTTATTAAAACTGATTAAAAACCATTTGTTCAAATCACCGTTGGTATACATTATCCTAATATTATATTATCACCCTGACTGAGAAATTCAAACGTCTATTCAACTGTTATATTTTTATTGTATATTATAATGTTTTCTGATACTTTTCATGAAATTGCACAAAAGTACTAAAACGAGTATTTAAGAAAATATCGATTGTTATATATATATACTTTTTTTGTTTACGAAACTTCAACAAGTGTCTCGTCTATTTGTCACTCGGAGTTGATTAATTGAACAGAGTATAGGTGCGCTTTACGACCAAATTTACAGGACTACGAATTTGTCGGTAATTAATCACCGGTAATTGTTCGACCGTAGCTTTCTCAAACCATAGGAAGCAAGAGTTTATCTCGACATCTTTTCTTATTGGGCCGCACGGAAACAAAAGTAAGCCCATAAATATGTAGATATGCGGCACAATTGTTTGTCGACGCTGTCGTGTAGAATTGTTCTTTAGAAGAAGAAGGCGAATAAAAAGAAAAAAAGAATGTATAGGTGTAGCTGCGCGGAGGCGGGAGCGGCCGCAGTGAATTATTCAAATCGTCGCCTGCCCTTATACTTACGCGACTTTTCTCGAGGTATATATGAACACAGTATCTCGACCTGTAGTTTCGTTACCATGTATGCATGAGGATCTAAGTGGCGGAGAGAGGATTCCAGCTCTCTCGCTCGCTGTCTCTCTCTCTTTCGCCCTCTTCCGGACCATTCCTCTCTCTCTCTTCAAGGAAAGGAGATTCCGATCTGACGTTGATCTCGACCCTGTGTTCCTGCTTGAGTGTGACTTCACGCCTCGTGAAGGGCATTTAATTGTCGCATGCCCAGATTTTTTTCTCCGCGAAACGCACATGTATTGGGTTCTTTGTGGTGGCCAAGTATTCTATTTTAGGCTTATGATAAGCCAACGTAATTTCGCCCGTTTAATAAGGCTTGTCACTTTTTGAGCGATGGTTGTGCGATCGATCTTGATATATTAAATTTTTTTTTCACCCGCAGACAATCGCGTTTCTTCTGGGCTTCAAGGTCACCGTAAAGCGGTAATATAATTCAGTCCGGACTGAAGATTTAAAAGTAGAGAAGTATATGAAAAAAATATTATTGAGTTTCTTACGAGGAATTTTTTTATTGGATACGTAAAATCCGCTCGCGGGTTATAAAAAAAACGAGGAACAAGAGCTCAGGTGCGAGAGTGAAAAATATCATTACCATATTTGCGGAATTGCGGAATTCAGCTGGAAAGAGACGTATAATCTACGAGTATCTTGGTAAGTAGTAGCAGATGTATCTGGTCTGACATTTAAGTTAGGTCCCGTTATTTCAGGAATTTGGACTAGGCTCTATTTTGAGCTCACTAAAGTGAGAATAAATTGCAGTGCGTTCGTTCGAGTTCAATGTCGTTTTTATTAAGGTTATAATTGGCCGTCTGCCAAAAGATAGTTTTTCACGTTAAACTACGATAAATAATTATGTAAAGCAATTGATCAACTTTCAGTTATCCCGATCTATGTATAAATACAATTGGAATATTATAAGCTTTGAAAACGAGAAATCAAAACAAAATTGTGAAATTGGCACTGTAACTGTTTAAAAACGTCATTACGTATAAATTATAACGATTACGTGCATTTTGACGATTTTAAATAGTTACAGTACCAATTTTACAATTTTGCTTTGATTTCTCATTTTTAAAACTTACAATATTCCAATTGTATTGATATACATAGATCAAGAAAACGAAGAATTGATCAATTGCTTTACATAATTATTTATCGCAGTTGGAATGTGAAAATCTAATCTTACGGCCTATACAACCTTAAAATGGCATTTGATTTTCTTCAAAAATAATTGCGGGAGTTGAAATTACAAAATTTTCATAACTTTATTTTATTGTAGCTATTGTAAACGTTGTAGATATGCATATGTCCTCATAAAACGCGAGTGTAAAACTTGTTTTTTCTGAAGGCACGCGTGTTGTCGAACTTACACATCATATGCTCGCGCGCATACAACCGCTCGTGTGTACACTTTTATATTTTTGCGCTTGCGACATAGCTCTAGACGAATTTGTACGTAAAATATAAAGAAAGGCTTGACTGTCATGGTCGTTTAAAAATGTAAAAAAATATATATATAAACGATATATTTTTGAAATGTGTTCCACAAAAGTATGAAAGATTTTTTGGCGTTAAAAATATTTTCATAAATTTAAAATGAATGAAGTTATCCTTATTTACTTCTAGAGGAAGCTTTATCGTTGTGAAAAAGTTGATAGAATACATTCATGCCAGTATGAAGTGGGTGCCTGCGCCGATCACGTTCAAAACATAGATGAAATTCCTTTTCAGCGTTGATTCTTATAATTGCATTAACATTTAAGTAAACGTATTTATTTTAGTTTTTAAATGCGCGATTTAGTTCAAATTTTGTAGAGGTATTATATTTTATTTATATTTATCATTTTAGATTTTGAATCAAAAAAATATGTATTAAAAGAAGTTTTAAAAACATTGAAGTTTGATATTACTTGAAATAATACATTGTAAAACGAGTATTTGTCGACATTTGATCAGGTTTGGTATTGTTATAAGTTTCGCAAATATTCGAAAAATTTTACGAGTTGAATTTGAAAATGTAGAAACGGATTTCTTTATTTGCCTCATTATTGGTTAGTAGGGCAACACTTCACAAGAGACCTTCTCCACTTTTCCTCTCGTGCCGGGGTCGCATTGAAAGACAGCATCCCCTACAATAGCGCTCCACCACTTGATAGGGAATCGTTTGATAATAAATGGAAAAAAACACGGTGTGACTTCTCGTTACTATCGTCCCGTGAGCTTTCCTTTTCTTAAGCCTTTCCATGATGATTCGATACACCTTAATCGTTAGCGCGGTTTCGCTGGCGATAATAATTCGGCTTCTGCTGCATCCACAGCAGCGACATCACGATGACAGTGACCGAAGCCATCCTGGCTATGATTAAGGGGATATACGTCGTAGAGTCGCATTAAGACCGTCTCCGAGGCAGTTACGTTTATTGTTATGAAAATGCACGCGCGCGCGGGAAGATAGAGTTGCCATCGTGGAATAGGGCAGAGGAAAGTGCGATGGCTTCATTTTGGACTTTTTCATCTTACTTTTATGGAAAAGGACACAATGCGAGTTTATGAAGAACTTCTGGTAATAAAATTCTCCTGATTAAAGTTTATAGTGCCATGTTGCGGAGTGGGGAGGAAGAATACTCTGCTCGTGAAGGGAGACATTATACTTGCCGGCAGCATGCACAAGCACGTGGAAAGTCCGACAAACAAAAATGGAGAAAAGATGTTAATGGGGACTAGTAAGAGTGGACATTTTTATAATGGCTAATGGTACGACTTTTGAAATTATTTTTACTTAACGTGAGCTAGTGTGATGTCGAACGTTTCACCAACTTCTAAATTACGACTATGGGAAGAGATGATAATGTGTTCTTCAATTTTTTTATTCCCTCGTGTGACGGAATTACATTTTTTATCTAACAAATAGCTCGTTTCACTTGAAATGGGTAAAAATTAGACACCATTTTTCGACCAAAATATTTAAAATATTAAAAGTTGGCGGGTCGACGAAAAGTGCTAGTCTTCGTGGCAAAGGTGCGAGATGTAGTCTTCGTGGAAACTTTTGAAATGTATTACTTTTCGCAGGCGGATTTCGAAATGTGCTAGTTTTCGCGGTGCAAAATCAAAAGTGCTAGTCTTCATAAGAAGAGACGATGTGATATTTTAGCGAAAGTCAGGGCACATTCAGGTCGACCTGATTCGTCTGTATCTTCTCACTCGCTTCGCTCGTCACATGAGAAAATACTATTTTTTCACTTTTTCTAAATACTGCGAAGATATTTCGCATTAATCTTACACACGCTCATAATCATTACATTAATCTATTGTAGACCAAAAGAACAAATCGAATAACCTAAAATTAAAAATCTTTATCGCTCTAGACCGACAAGTATGGGCTTATCTCTGAAAACCGACCGAGACACTCGGCCGTGTCCGCTCAGCCATTAGAAAGCCTCGCGCGTAACCACGTTCTAATTAAACCACTTGATGTGGAACTTCCTTGCCCAACGAGCGGGGGATCTGTGTAACGTAGAGGATCTTTGCTGAACTCGACCACAGTTAGAAACGTATGCGCGGTCACATCCCTCTGTTAAACCCACGCCAAAGGCTAGCACTACACTATCGCACCCGTTAATCCGGATGAATCTAGAGCGCTTTTCAATGAGCAGGACGGGAAACTGGATCAATAAAACTGGAGTAATATATGCTACGCAAGCTTCTTTATTCTTTTCTTTTCTGATTATTTACATTGAACATGAAATTTACTAATGATTTTCTAAACATTTATTCCTTTTTACAAATTACAAAATATATCTTTTTATATTATTTGAGGGTAATTACAAAGCATATTGATAATAGGTATACTATATCACAATTTTATCGGTATTTTGATATTTTTTCCTTCATTTAGTTTCTTAATAGTTTACAAGAATTTTCTAATATATTTTGTCATCATTATCATGTTGTTTTGAGGTAATTATATAAAAATATATTTGCGTCACAATAAACAATTTCTATCTGATTTGTCTACCTCTTCAATTAAAAATATTGCGTAACAGAGATATTGTGTTTAAAACTTCAAGAATGTTATCATCGCATATAATACGACATATATGCAAGAAAGATAAATTCTGATATTGAGAAAAATTTTGAAAAGTAAAAAAAAAATATAAGTAAAAAAAATTATAGCAATTCGTGGTATATAACCGATAAACTTATCGGTACGTATCAATTCTTATTATATTTTCTTATTATGATTGTACGGAAAGTTTTGCTGATCGTTGCTGTGCAGAAGCGTATCAATGAGACTTCAAAATGTTTATATTTATTTTGGCAATAAATAATCTTTAAACAAATTGGTTCAACATCATTACTCTTATTAATTTGATGGCATTAATCTATTCTGTCATCTGATAAGTTGCAATTCGATAAGCAAAGGTAATGATATTTATTTATTTTTTTATTAATTTTTTTAATGGGATACGGGCCAAAATATTTGTTTTCTATATCTCTTTTGACTGAAGCTATTTGCATCCCTTAATTTCTCCAATTAATTTTTTTAAAGTAAAAAATTACACCCAATACCTTTCAAGTATCTCATCTCATCTCATTAATAAATATTTGTGTGAAAACTTATGTTTCTCCTGTAAAATTTACTAAAAATTAAACATAGCATTTGCTCATACAAATCTTTCTCTCAATTATTGCTCAGCCAAAATTAATTGCTAAAAGTACATTTTTTTATTTGACCGCTATCGTCTCACGGCTGCATCCACAATTAATTTCTGCCTAATGTTCACCGAGCTTTTGGCACGGTCTCGTTACGTACGCCATCCCTTTCTGTTCGTTTACGTCTCTGAGCCCGTCTGACCATTAAGCATCATTATTACTGAAAGCACTGGGCCGTATTCGACGCAACAACACTAATAGAGCGGTTTATTGCACTGTGTCGTTAATTATCTGAGCTTATGTTTTGAATGCTGTGTTTGTGAAGAACTTGATATGCGTGTTAATCGCAAGTTTGTTTGTATTTAACAATATTACGAATTTTTGCGCAGTTGCATAGATATCTTCAATATTTATATTTATTTAAGAATTTACGTCCGATCCATTATTGCAATTAACGGGATGCATCTTATCTTTTATACACATAATATTTTAATTTCAATATTTCACAAAATCAATTAGGAAAAACTGGAGTAATAAATACATTAAACAGGAAAAGTATTCCTATTCATCCCTAGGATTTTTTTTTTTTTTTTTTTTTCAGAAAAATTAATACTACTAGTATATCAAACTACAAGGGCGTAATAGTACATTATATAACAAGGGCGCAAAGTAGGTGAGTTACGCCTGAGTCGAGCTTGTCGACAATAGCAACGAGGACGTCAATTACATTGCGCGCGTGTTGCATATACTATTTTTTGAACCAGAGGCCCCAAAATTCCACTTTTTGTTACCTGTTTTGGCGGGCGAAGAGTGACCGATTCTCGCCATAGTCTTTGCTCCCTATAAGCCGGGAATCACTCACTTTGCCCCCGATAAACAGTCGAAAGTGGAATTTTACGCCCTGAAGTTCAAACAGCTACATTTGCACACGCAGTGCACAAAGTGAGTGTATTGCACACTTCGAGTTAAGAATTCGGGAATAATACACTTTGCGTACGATAAATAGGCATAGAAAATCAAGTTTTGCGCACTTAGTCTAGGAATAGTATATATTATGCAACAAGTGCGTAAAATGTGATATAGGTGACCTAGGTGTTGGTTCGGCCCATTGGAATGTTACACAGAATTACAAAGAAAATGCACGTGATAAACTGTGATACAAGAGAATCTCAATCAGCCACAAATGCTCCCAGCTAAAACATACCACCACAACAATATGGGCGAGTTAGGCTAGAGCTGAGAGAGCGACACTACATTACATGAAAAAAGTAAAAGCTATAGGTAAACTGATAATTTCAGTTGGTACTCACGTCTCATAGGCACAGAGAAAAATAACAAGCAATTCAGAGCGACCAAAAAAGGAAAATTACTCCTGTAGTATAGTATATTGTATGTATATAATTGTATATGTAAAACTGCGCGACTACAGCGCGATATAAATTAGACACTTGAAGACACGTAAACTATTTATTGCTATATATGGCCTTAACTAAACTAACAAAATAATACAATGGTGAACTAATATTATGCAGGTGACTTAAGCGACTCGTTAGGAATAACACGGCGGTGACTTTATGTGGTATGTTTACTCGAAGACGCGAGATACGAGAGCCGCCCGCCGTGGCTCAATAATGGTTTCTGACAAGAGCGTCGTTTGGTCTAGTGCAGTAGTGCCGCGCGCTCTCTCGCAATTTGCGTGCATGATATGGAATTTTCGAGAGCGTTTTAGCGATTGAATCGAGTGAATGTTAGCAACTCGAACACAGTGAATACATCACAACTTCTGTGCAGGTTGATCTGCCAAAATGGCGCAGACCCGTCTCCGGAGCCGCTTCACGCGATTTCACTCCGAAACAAAGTTGCACATATATAGGTTTTCATTCCATCGTCAACCGACTAAGGAGATCATGGAATACTCTTCCTAGTTTTACACTCGAGTTTAGCAGTATTGCAACGCTCAAAAAAGGTTTAAGAGCCTTCACGACTCGGTACTAATTTATATAAAATCGTATTACTTAATTAAATTTTATTAGTTGTTGTTATTTTTACCACCGTCTATGTACCTGTGTACCCAGTATTTATGTACTCTATAAAGGGCAATTTGCCCGTCTAAATAAATAAATAAATAAATAAATAAATAAATATATGAAAGGCACTCGTTCTCTTGAGTGACCACTGCCTCCGCTTCGCCTTACGCTCGCTCAGGCAGAGAACTCCACCGCGGGATTAATCTGCGGCTTTAGTTGCTTATTACATAATTTACTATTTAAATCATCCGAGCGCGGGATGTCGCTGTGGACGTGGAATATGTGCGGGTGGGATCGGTGAAATCGTCAACGAGTCCCGTAACTTCCAACAGCTTAAGGATGGTGGAGGTTCTTCTGCCAGTGTATTAAAAGCATTACACAGACTCGGAAAATAATAATAATAATAATAATAATAATAATAATAATAATAATAATAATAATAATAATAATAATAATAATAATAATAATATTTGCTTCCTTTATAGAGAGCCAATCACTGATTGTTTTGTTCGCTAAACTGATTAGTGTTCAATTTTCAGATTGAAATTCAAATTATTGTGATCTATTACATTCCACGTCCTCGTATAAAGCCGCTTGCATTAGCTAGCCTAGTGTTTCAGATTAAATGCCAAACCAATCGTTAGACGTCAATGTGGATCTGGACATTTGGTGACCAGCATACCTCTAGCCATCAAAACGATAAAGCTGTACAGAAGCGTATAGTACCAGATTAAACCGTGCCGAAGTTGCGCGAAAGCATAAAGCCCGCGACATTTCGCGCATGCGACCAGTATCAGTGAAAGAGAGAAAGAGAGGAAGAGAGAGAGAGAGAGAGTGTGAGAGAGAGAGAGACGAGTGTTGCGCGTATCGAACCCGCTGCGCAATTCGTCTCTGTTTCCGCTGGGAGTCAAAGCCCAAAGCTATTAAGCGGTCGCAATAGTACGCTAAATTTAGTAAAAAATATCGATTCTAATGGTTAATGCGTAGATTAAAACGTAGAAGAATATGTGCTTGCTTGTGATGAAATAGGCATTAGTAGTTAATTTTGCTTCATAATATCTAAAATTGAATTAATGAAAAAAGCACTACATATTAGTGAAAATTGCTCAACCGTAGAATTAGTGGATATGAACTAATGAAATAGCAAATAATCGCTATGAATTAGTGGATATTTCATAGAATATTTCATGAGTGAATATCCACTAATTCTATGGTGGAGCAATTTTCACTAATATATAATGGTTTTTTCACCAATTCAACTTTACAGAGTATATTCCAATCAGAAAACCGAATGTTTTTCTATTAATTAGATTTTGTAATTATTGAAGTATGAATATGATTTATTCTTTTTTACGAAAGCAAAATGAGTATTGCAAACGTATCTTCCCATTACTATACACGATTCCGTTTTTTTGCTTTATGAAGTTACTTGAATATATTAATCAATATAAAGTTGATGTATCATAAACATTATTCTTTAACTAAATTTACTTTACATCTGGAGTTCTACGGGATAATTTAAGTTTTTCTTAAACTAGGATATTTATCATTCTTAAAGTGCATAGCATACTATGGCTTTTATGGAAGATATTAATCTTACCTATACCGCACTCGTAGTAAACACATAGCAAAAGTCATAAATACTCTTTATTTTATGGCTCTACGTGATCATAGCGTGATGATTGATGAACTATGACACCAGTTATTGAATATTAATTTCCAACCAGAAGAGTGTACCTTTAAGTGCGGTTACTCTGATTCCCGAAACCGCAGGAATGCCAAAAACTTGACACCCTGGAAGGGCTGCGGTACAAACGATGAATTGCCTGAAACAAAAAAGAAAAGTCGTAGCAGCGTTGGTGCAACAACGTAGCAGCAAAGATGCAATATCTTGTAAATAATAAGGCCTCAACATCAGACCGGAGAAGTTATTGGCGAAACACCGGATCGTAGGTACCTCTTGCGCTTCCGCGTGCAGGTTCACGCGGGGCTCTTCGGACTAAAGCCCCCGGCCATTAGCTCTCCACTCCCTCTCGGGCTCGGCAGCTCTCCTTTAAATCAAGGGAGAAGAACCAGGCCGTTTCACAATGTGGAAAATGATAGCACGTTTTCCTTTGTGTTGCATTCGACGAGAAAGCAAGAGAGGTAGGGTGAGGGAGAAGAATCCCAAGTCCACAACCGACCTCGATTCGCTATTGTCGCGCAATTCCGCGATAATAAAAAAAACGAGACGAGAAGACGAAGGAGAAGAAGTGCGAGCGAAGAGGAGGAAAGAAAGAGGAAGGTAGGGAAAGCAAGAGTAGTGGAGCCGTTGCTTTGGCAGTGCGCGCATGACATCCGCATTTTCTCTTTCTATTCGTAAGAAGGAGATAGAGAAAGGGAGGGAGACCGACAGACAGAGAGGGAGAGAGAGAGGCCGACAGAGAGAGTTTCTTTCTTGCCTCGTTCTCTTTCTTTCTCTGTTCCTCTTATGCTCTCTGCTATACAGTTAGTCTGTTCCTCGCCCCCCTTATAAAGCGTTTCCTTCATTATGCTCTTGGATGGATGCTCCGAACTCTCGACGAATGCCTTAATCTCAAGCGAAGCCTATACTACGAGCAGAAGGTGTTTACAAGTAGATGTCCGTATGTACGCGTTTGTATTCCTTTGGCTCGTCATCTTCGTGAAAATGCGTATGAGGGTAGAATCGTTAGGCGATTGAATTTTTCGAGTGCTACATTCTTTCTTGAACATTTTTTATTTTTGGTAACCAAGAAAAAAAATGTCATGCTGTAATTATTTCAAAAAGGACTTCACCAGCAAGATATCAGTGAATGTTTTTCTGCATTGTTGCTTTACTTGTTTATTCATTAAATTATTATTGATCTGTAATGGATAATACACTCATACACACATGCACACACGCAGGCATGCGCACACATATTTTATATTTAATAGATACAAATTTAACGAAATAAAATCACACTTTCGTAAATTAATTTCTTAAAAAATATTGATTTTTAATATTGCACCTACATATTGAACACTGCGTTGTTTCATTAAGGAGTAATAAAGCGTATCTCTAGCGCTTACAACTTTTTACGGATTGCTCTGAAATATTATCGATAGCTAATAACATTCTCTAGCGAAGTACGTAGGATTTTTTTGATTGATTAAAATTTACCAATTCTATTAACGATTTAATGTCGATTTTTTCTAAAAAAGAAAAGTAAGATTTTTTTATAATCAATAGTTTGACAATGTATTTCACTAGATTTGTGCATATAACTTTAAAATCTTTTTCTTTTTTTGTTCAAGGTACTTTACTGTGACTGATAGAGGTACGCTAAGGAAGATTACGACAAATAAGATTCAACTGCGACACCTACTGCACTCTGGATTCGTATCTGAAAAATTGCTCAAAATTTGTTCAAGTATTTCAAGACTTATATTAACATATACACAAAACCAAATTACATTATATTAAAGAATTTTCGTATAAAAAAACTCCTTAGGCCGAAATTTTTTTGTATATTTCTAGAAGCTGCTGTAACGGATCTTGTTAGTTAATTTCAAAAGTTTGTTTAATAATAGCCTTACTTGATTAAAAAATTCGACTTTTTTGAAGCACATACTCTAGGGCACTTTTCATTGTCACAAATTACACCTTGCTTTAAGTCTGAAACTACTAGAGCTGGGAGTAAAAGAGAATATACAATTACACGTGAGTACTGTTTTCCTAACGAAGTCGCTAATTGCATCTGCAGTGGATTAACACGATCATGAAAACTTTGATAGGATTAATAATGTTTTGATAACTATAACATTTTTGCACCAATACTTAATATGCAATGATTAATAGTTGATGTAATAATAAGTAAGTTTAAAATGAATTTTGGGATACATTTATATAAGACATCAATTTTAGCCTTGGACAATATGCATATGTAATCATAATTAAATCGTAAAGAAATCAAGATCAATAAAACTTAAGAGTATTAATATCTCCAAAGCAAGGTACTTTTTTATGAGACTTCTTAAAGCAGTAGGCCGTTTCAATTCACTCTGTCTTGGAGCTTTTATACTTTATGCACAGTCCTCTTTTTTAAATCCGCAATATCGCGTATTGGAAGGATCAGTTTTTATTTTTTGCTTATTGCTGATAGTGAACCCGAGAGACAACTGTAATCATCGGTATCTTAAACTTGTTTTAAACGTAGGTATGAATTGATTTTAATTGTTATTCAAATTTATTTTGCTTCTTATTTTATTCAAGTCCCTTCAAATCCAATAAACCATACAATACTCTGGATAAATAATGGAACAGTTCTAAATAACACTTTTTATTTTGCATAGTAAAGTCCTACAGTAATATTACTCCTCGATAATAAAAAATGAAGACAATTAAAACAGTTCCTGAGGGGGATAACGCCTGTAGAATGGAGACAACGAATTGAGTTGTTCAAAAAATCGACCCGGCAAAAGCAGAGTAGAGACGCGAAAATGGAACAATGCCGAATATCATAACGAGCGTACATTGAACGAACAGTACGATGCACCCACCGTCGCATTGTGCTCTTGAGTGTTCGGGATGTGCGCCGCAGCGATATCGTTCTGAGACTCCCCTTCTTAGCCTCTTGCGAATTCGCGCATTAATTCTCTCTCGCTCCCTCTCTCTTTCTCACATATATACGCGCTCCAGTGAAATTGCTTCACGTCTGCCGCCAATTGCAGCCAACATCAATTACGGGCAATCGCTCGGGAAACTCGTGCTCCTCGCGGTTTCGAGCTTCGCGCAGTTCGCGTGTCTGCACGCTAACTCTCAATTTCTCTCGTTTTCTCTTCCATCGACTTTTCCACCCGATCGAGCGGATGTATTTATCACATGTTGTATGGAAGCTTTTTTCATCTTTCTGTACCTCCATTTCATGCAAATTCGTTAGACTCGTGAAATGAATAATTAATTTATGCAGTCTGGAAATTTATACCATTCATGGTTGAGAGATTTAGCGATGCATAGGAACATTATTAAAAAGGTGAAAGCTTCATTTACATTGATATAATGATACATATCAAATCCCATTAATTTGTTTCATTCAGAAAATTATTGTAACATTTTATTCATTTTTTCTATTTTAAAACAGAGATAAAAAGATTCTTGAGAAAAGAGATAGAATTTTTGAAAGAAAGAACTTGCTGCAAAAATCGAGCGAAATTTATATAAATAGGGGTAAAAGATATTTTATTTGTTAAGCGAGATGAAAGAAGAAGTTTCTTCAATCGATTTAGCCTGGAACAAGGCTGGTTTTCTAGTGTCCATTGAAGATTTTACGTCCAGACTAATTTCTGTGCTTCGTGCAGCTAGCTAGTAAGTTTTATGTTTCGGCGAAGCGCGCTGTAAATTTATCTCAATAAAAAACAAAAGCAAATAAACAACACGCACGCGTCGTTTCCATTTTCTAGTGTACATAAAGCCGTTTCCGAAAAATTACGTTTTGAAAAGAGAGCTCAAACAGTTTTAAGCTCAAATATTTCTGAAATTCATAAACGAATTCTTTTACCCCAAGAACTCATAATAAATGTAACGCGTGTGCTATTTGTACGACATATTTATGTATACAAATTATATACATTATAACGGGATATGGATTTGGGACTAGTCGGCGCATAGTTTCCTGACTGGCACTGACTGCGACCATTAGTGTCGTAGGTAGCATTGTACTGCCAGTCCGGTGATAGGCCGGAAGCACGGGCACTTGCTTCTAACCCGGGTAGATCAAGTTCGATCCCCGATGTCTCCGCTTAATTTTTTTCATTTATTTCCAAATCTATAGTCGCAGCGATATGTAAACAAAAGAAGCATCACACCGAAGTAATTTGGAACTTATACTCTGAATTAATGGACTATATTCTGTCGTTCAAATACATCATCAGCCAACATAAAATTAGCCAGGTATTTAACCATAATTTTGGCTGCACTTCGATATTAATCACGTTATATCTTTTGTAAATGGAAACATGAAATTTATAGACAATTTTTTGTGTGGTATAGACAATATATGTGTGAAATTTTATCAAGAAACATAGGGTCAATGCACCAGTCCGTGTCCAGAAACCAGTAAATGACCATTTAAAAAAAAATTGGATGACAAATATATTTTTATTACTCATGAATATCTATACCAAACTGCTCCCCCTGTCTGAAAAGTTCCAAAAATGTAGATTTTTAACTATTTAATATTAGTATATTATCTTTCGAACGGAAAAGTGTCGTTTAATTTTCTGGGTACACGAGTCCTCCGTGTAGTCTTTTCGAAATAAGAAAAGTTCTTTGCGAAAGTTATGAAGAGGGAAAGTCAAGAATCCCCTAGTTGTGGCAATGCCAAAACACATCTACTAAAGGTTAAAGTACAGACAGTGTGAGCTCACGCGCTTATTCATTCCTTGAAAATCCATCTTGAGCTTCTTCTGCTGCGATGTCTGATAAGAACCCCAGGAAACTTCACGCCCTCCAGATTCTAATATAAAGGGATATTAAAGAAAGAATTAATTTGCTGTTTTTTACGAATCAAATTCCTAATAAACTTTATTGTTTATATTTAAGCATAAATCCTTAAATAATTTCATAAGGACCAAGAATAAATTATAATAAGAACCTTTGGTTAAATGAAATTTGATAGCCTTTATTCTCAAATAATCTTTTATATAGTCCTTATTGTGAGTCTTATGAATACGATTCTCTGTAAAAGTGCACATTTTGTCGCGTTATTTCCGCCGATGTTTTATAATGAAAATCGTAAATTTTTTCAAAAAATATATTTTCTTATCAAAATAAAACTGAAATTATTTTAGAACATCAGTGACATTAAAGATTTCGAGATGTCTATTATTATTCAATGAAAAAGGATTATTTACTACCACGGAGATTACATGTAAAAATTTGCACTTTTGCAGAGAAACACCTATATAACTATGCATTATTGTACTAATGAGCATACCTTGAGCGCCATATAGATCTCTACATAACTCATGCAGCAACAGAAACCTAAAAATGGGATTCTCAACCACTCGAGCCATGGTGAAATAAACAAATCGAAATTTCGTGACTCAGCGATTATACGAATTAATACATTTAATATACTTTATATATACTTTATAAATGTAGTGGTGTGGAAATTGTAACAAACATTGTTATAACAAAAAAATTAATTTTATCACATTAAAAAAAAATGGTTGTAGGTGGTGAACTTAATTATTGGTAAATATTCATTTTTCATTTACGTTTAAGTTCATTAAATGAAAGCTTTGGTGACTTAATGTTAATAAGAGATTTTTGTTTAGACGCCTAACAATCAATAAATTGCACATTCTTTTTCTTAAATAGAAGGAATAAAATCATAAAAAAGCTCGCGATTAACTGGTCGTAAATCACAGGGAGTGCGCACGTACGCGACAGGCCGAAATGTCCATTTTGTCAATGTCCATCAACGCGATTCGCATTTTCATCTATCCGAGCAATCATAAATCACGGCTGAACAGTCGGTCAAACGCCGATAGAGAGAAAAAATTCTCTCATCCACTCACACGCGCCTGCATGCGAGGAAAGAGGCAAAAGAGGATGACGGGGGCTGGCACTCGTGAGATTGAGAAAGCCCTGTAAGGACTAAGAATTATAGGTATATCCCCTAAAATCATTCGCTTGCGCCCTACAACACGGAGCTCCTCGTCGATCGATCTCCGTCCTCGATAGCGCCACGACTACGCACATCTACGCGCGCCCAGCCGCACGGACTTCCTGACCCCGCCTGTCGACAAGAGGATATTTGGAATTTCTACGTACGGGGAACGCGATCGGTATGGGCGAGAAAATCGTTTGCCTATTTCCGAGCTGCGGCAGCTCTCCACCTTGTGCTTTCCCTTCCCATCTTCTCTCCGATGGAGGGGAGAGAGCATTCTTCTCTCCTGACTCGGCTTATCTACTCTTCTCCTCGAGAGAACGTAAATCGAATGAGAAATTAAAATGAATTCAACTTGGTGCCCGGCTGCGGCGCTCCTCCTTTCTTCGTCACGATTAAAAATGAAGGAGCTTTAACACATTTCAGTTTCATCAAGTTTATTCGATCACTTGTGTCCGAGTACTTATCCGAGAGATATCTGTCTTTGAAATAACAAATAATTATTCATTAAGAGATTCTGTTTTCCTTCAGCGCGACTCCGCATCGTGCGTATATTTTTTCAATAATTCAATAATTGGTTTTATATACAGCGTTATACAGGAGAGTACTTAATTTTGCTAGATTTTACGATACTTGCTTGTACTTGACAGTTTTTTCATATAACTTTCACCGCAATTTTTATGATTTTAGGCGTTGAATCTTTTTTATAAGATCATATACTAATATTTATATATAAAATAGTAAAATTTATTTTTCTAGACATTCAGAATACAAATTAATTAAAATTTAAAATTATTTCTAACCTTTCTGTGTTAAATAATTGAACTTTTCATTCTTATTTGAAACTATTAAAATTATAATTTATTAAACGTAAATCGTCATTAAAAAAATTTAATGTTATTGATGGATTTAAAAAGTGCCTTAATTTAGAAGCGCTTTTATTAACATGACAAAACTGCCAATAAAATGGCAGTCGCTGATAAGATGCGGCTGGCAATCTGGAAACTGACATTAAGATAAAACTCTTTCGATGCATATTCGATACTGGATTGAGAAATTCGAGCACTTCGGCCTACTTTATAACTCCAGGACGGATAATTTGATTCTACCCTAACAAATCCCCATATTTTGAGTATAATTAACCATCCTCGGAACTTTGGATAAGTATCAGCCATTTGTGAATGAATTTTAGGTAAAGCGATCACTTTATCGATATCTATAATCTTCCAATCTCAGCTGATATAGACTAATTATAATGAAGTTTTAAAGTTATGGATAATGCGTGCTTGAAAAAAAAAATCATTCGAGATAAAAGCTACCCTTGCTTTATAATAATATATATTCCATTATTATTTTCAAAAACTAGGGGGCCGCGACCCCCTGCGTGCTATTGCGTGCCTACCCCTCGGTGACTAAAAAAGCTATTGCTTCCTCCTAGAGGAAGGTTTGTAATAGTAAAAAAACAAATATTTGAGAAAATATGTTAGGAACGTTGTTTAGCACATTTGGAATCTTTTACGGATGAAGTTGGTGCGTGCAGTACCGCGGTCACTACCTCACTGGAGCACCGTCGCAGTTTCGTCGAACTGATCCCACGACAGAAAGTGCAAACTTGCACTTTCCTGCGAGGAAACCACGAAGACTCCTCGCATATCGTGGGAGCGGGTTGCTTGGTCTTATTGCCGCGAGGTGTCCAGCCAGTGGACGGCCAGACTGCCACCACAGCTTGTCCGTAACAAATCAAAATACACTATTTTTAGAAAATGTGTGCGCGTGTGTGTATGTGCGTCCAGATACGCTGATATCTCATGATCTACCCGACAGATTTTAACCAGAGACGGATCATTTTTTTTTATTTTATACTTATACAGTTGGGGTCAATATTCTATTTCTGTCAATTAATAGATTTTCTCAAGCCTACAAATTTTTCTTTTTCTATAAATATCATGTTGTCGAGTCCATTATAAAATACCTGCAGAAACTTGTAAGTTGTAGTGCAAAGTCATGATTTCTAAGTGCATATCCAATATAATCACCCCATATTTCTCTGTTATTGTAAAAGGGGAAGCAGATTGCGGGCGGATCCAGGGATGAATACATGCATCCTACTCTTCGCTCTCTTCTTTCCTTGCGATACGTCTCTTCGCTGAGTGTTTGTGCTAACCATTACGATGTTTATTCGTTTCACCGGTTTGTTATCACTGCTAATATTATTGAAGTAGTAGATAAGTGTACGGGTATTCACATACACGTTCCTCACTTTCCGAAGAAATGAGGTAAACTAAAAAGCTTTACGAAAACAATTGATACGACGTTACTAATTCAATAGAGAGCGTTGTTTCTATTCTTTGTTAAATGAGATATAAATACAGGCACGTTACAGCTAAAACATGTGTATATTTATTCATTAATATTTATATATATATTTTGTACTCACTTTTGAACAACTTATACTCAATAAACAAGCCATCTACATATCATTTCTTATGCAAATATTTAATATTATGCGTTCGTTTGTTTCGTTAAATAGAATTTCTCATTAACATTTTATAATCTTAAAATTAATACCAATTTAAAAAAATTTAAATTATAAAATACAAACATTCCAATTTTCCAATGCCAGTAATAAGCAATTTATTTTCTATTTTCAGCAAAGCTCACAATCATCTACGAAGAAGAAAAACGTAT
>JAPYZO010003169.1:0-13199 GCA_030522905.1 Torymus flavipes
GAGTATTTTAGCGCTAATCCTCGTAGGCTGAAACTGAGCGGAAGTGGAAAACCATGAATCCACTCGCCCCAGCCGCGGCATTCTTCCTGTAATTGAACTGGACGTATCGGGGCCGCCGCGGCTGCATTTAGTGGAGCTCCCGCGCGCGGAACATTTTTCATCCGCGCGCGCTCGGTCACCAGTCAGCTCAGCGCGTGCAAGAAAGCCAATCGGCGCAGTCGCGCGCGGAATTTATACCCCGGCCCCGCGGTGGTGGTCTGTGGGAATCTCGAGCGTCGAACGAGGTGTAGAGAGACGGGAGGAGAAACCGGGCGCGGACGCCAGAGGTTCGAATGTATTACAAAACTCTCTGACCTGCTAATGAAAATAAGCGGGAAAGGTTTGCGGGTGACCTCGGCCCGAGGAGGAGCCGAGAGCCGACGCTTATATTTGCTTCTCTCCAAGAGGCTGCCCGTAATGTGGGACGATGAGTTGGATGGAATTGAGAAAAAAAACGGACAGGGTGCGCGTGGGGATTTATTTGGGCACCGGTACTCCGAATAGTCCAGAGGTAGAATACGTCGTAAATTGCGACTTGTCTTGTCCTTTGGCAGCCCTGCTTTTTAAAGTCCACCATTAATTATAACTGCTTTTACACCATTTATTTAAAATACATAAAATCTAATTTTATACTTTCAGTCCTTTCATGCGTACAATCTTAAATACTGCAATTCTAACCGTACCAACAAGATTCCTATACTTTTGATAAGGTATTCCTTTAAATTTCAAAACATTATTCAATTGTTAATCTTTGCTTCCTCCCCAATAACTCACCTCTTTGGAGTTCCCAAAAAGTCAGGTCATCGGGTTACACGAGTTACGTACATCAACTCTTCACACACGCGATCTTTAAACGAGAAAAAAACTGCATTCCTGCAGACAGCGGCCGCGCGTGGAGGCCTTTCTCGCGTATATGCTTAGTTAGCGACAGGTTGCGCGTACGAAATAGCCCCGCGTGCGTCTCGCTCCTTTTTACTCGCTGCTCGGCTCGTTCAGTTTTCAGCGACGTGCGTCGCGCTTTAAATTCGCCAACGACTGCGCGGCCCGCCAACGTGTAATCTGCCTCCGCGCAGGAACGAGGATAAAAAGGACTAAGACGCGAGGAGTGATTAGTCCGAGGGGGCTTTGTATATATGAGAGCTCGTGGGCATATAGGTAGTTAGGTGTCCCAGGATGAAAAACATTCAACAAGAAGTTGTTGATAATTCGTCGGTTCTTTTGAAATTTTCGGGGGTTGGCAAGAGTTTTTGCACGGGATATAAGGTTCCGTAGTAATTAACATATTCCGATGGTTGTAAACAAACCTTATATAGATGTGATTATACTGGAATCTAAAATAAAATATAGGTTTTAAACTATTTTCAATTTTAGATTTATATTTAAAAAAGTCCCAGAGTATCGCAATGCTTTGGACGAGAAAGCGTCCAAAATACAGACGTTACTATAGCCTGACTTCGTTATCTGCTCATCCGCACTTAAACCGTGTATTTCCATTAAAATTACATGGAATCTGATGATTACATTGTCCAGGCGAAAACCCCCCTATGTACATCCGACGCCCGTGTACTTACGTTCGTCTCGGGCACTTTCGCGCGAGTGTCACGTATCCGCGTCGTGTGCACTTCACTCTCGATTTTTGTGAAAACGAAAGTCGCGCGCACTTTACACCTCGAGAGCTGTATACGCGCAGAGCGGATCTCTTCAATTACTGCATGAATTGCACGCCGCTTCGTGAGGATGAAAAGGGGCCGACCATCACAGGCTCTACCGTTGTTGTCCTTATAATGATCAACTGCCATCTCATAAGTATATATCGTACTTCTTTACACTATTTCGAATTTGTTTTCTATATTTAAAGATAAAATGACGGTATAGAACCCTTATGATAATGTTATTAATTTTATATTTTCCTGTTTCATATACTAGTTTGGAAGCTCATTTTTTATTAACGCAACAGGTGTAATAATTGTGTTTACAATATTACCATCACAATATTTGCTGAAATCGACAGCAAGATATTTTGAATTCAATTTTAGTAGTATATATCAACACAAATTATTAATTTACAATATATTTTTTACCATATTAAGGACTTCCGTATAAGCTTTCTGTTGTTTAGAACTATTACATAATGCTTATATAATAGATATTATATATTATAAGTACTTATTTACATTTACAGACAAAGTGTTTAAAATTACAAAAAAAGCAAGGTGAGTTATGTTTTCATGCCATTGGCCTTGCTCCAAAAGTTCAATGTATTCGCTTTGAACTTTCACCAAAATAATAACAAGCATTTAACAAGGTCGACAAAGGAATTTTTCTAAATGATTATATAGACCATACCTATATGTGCGTGTGTATATATATGTATGCATCTAAAAAAAATAAATTCATTGAAAAAACTGATTATATACATATTGTAAAATATTGTTCACAGTCAGAAAAATTGTGGTTAAAAAATATTTAAACAAATTAAATTGGTTTTTATTAATTAGACTTTTAATAATAATATTATCAGTGCGTTTGAGGATAAATTAATTGTTGTAAAATATAATTACTTGAAAAAGTTCATATATTTTAAACAAATATAACCAAAGAAACAAGTCTCGGATACGAAAACTCAAAAGCAAAATTTTACCTGGCCATTTGAAAGGGCACGCGAACCTGTCCGATTCCGCCGGCTGCCGCACTAATTCGTTTCCCCTCGGTCAGCGCTCAGATATAATAAAATTTGTCGCGCGCCCGCACGTTGTCCGCACTAATTTGCACCCACGGCCGCATTGTCCTAATGCCCGCCACCCGCTACGCTTCACCATCTAACACGTGTGCATCTTAATCCCCCGGAAACACTCCGCAGGCCTAACGCATGCGCGTATATACCTGCGTCGCGCATAGGGTTTTCTTCAAATTGCCGGGCGGAGACCGGATTACGCATACAGCCACCCGGAGCTTCGGCTCAGCCTGAAGTCGAAGTTTTCCGGGCATGGGCACAATGTGCTTTCACTTCATCGGTCTTCCTTTTTTTTCTCGGAGCACCGCCTGTTCGGCTCCGTAAACATCCTGTCACCTTTTTCGGTGAGGACGGAGGACAGTTCGATGGCCCTTTCTTCGGAGGGTGGATCGCAGGAGAAGAAGCGTGAAAGGGGCACCCGTCCTCGAGGATTCTCAAGTGCCATTGACCTAGAGGCGCTGCTTGAGATGCCTGTCAATGCGTGGAGAAACTACCCGCAGGAAAATGGACTTTCTTTTCGGCAAGTGACCAGCTGAGTGGACTTGTGTGTACGGGGCTCCGAGTTATTTACAACTACTGTATACACGCGTCAACTTCGACATAATGTGTTGTTTTTATTGTAGCTGTTTTTATACGAACTTCAGTCGTCGGCAAGTTTATTGCCCGTTCTAGGACATTTTTTACGATCGGGCGAAGCGCGGAAAGCACGTGCGGTCGGTAGCCATTGTGTAGTATTGAGAATAGCGTTTCAAAGCAACGCAATAAATTATTTCTCGAATGTGAGTAAATATTGCTCAATATTATAAATAATAGATAAAAAATTTTCTCTTACCTAATTGAGTAAAAGTGAACTGACCAAGTGAAACAAAATTTTACTCTTAGAACAGACAAGAATGTTTATAAATATAAAAATATCATTTTAATACACGATATGTTGAAAAAGGATGCGTTCGATCTAGCAGAATGACAATACATCGAATAACTGAGCCGTGTCAAGCGCAAGAGGCGCAGGATATTAACGTATATAGCGTTGTTTCTACGCTGGCGCTCCGTGCACCTGCGACTCCACGCACGCTATGGGGCAGCGTGTGCAGGCTCCTTAAAAAATACTTGAGCCGGTTATTTTCGCCCTTAACAGCCGAAACACGCCTCGGCTAAATAGAAAATGGCTGTTGCCCGACCAAAGTATACATATACTGTACGGCTGAATTTTCCTGCGCCCGCGCGCGCGCCGTTCACCTGCCGGCTCTCTAATTATCGGCGAGCCGCAAATGTGTATCGCGCCGAGCGAACGAGCTGCTGCCGTGTGCGAGCGAAGGAGAGAAAGAGGCACTCGGTCCGTTCGCTCTCGTAGAGAAATGCCATAGGGTTGCCGCTGGTGTGCGCTCTTATACATGTAATTTCGATGCTGGCGCTCTTTCTCTTTTTCCCTGTCTCATCGCGCTTCTTCGTGTATTGTTTTAGTATGCAATAAATTATTATAAACAATTACATTTTGTGGAGCGATTTATAAAACTTTGAATTTTAATATTTTTTACGAACGCGTATAGGCATTTCTATCTTACATACGAAACTTCTAATTTACTCGATTCTCTTCTTAAAATGTATACACATAGTGCAGCCCGAAATAATTTTGATTGTCGCGCAACATGACACAAAAATTCAGAAATACTTGCTAAAAATAGATTCGACAGACAACGCTATCTCCCTGAATCTAGAAACGAGCTAAATTTAGAGCGCATGAAAAAAATTTCCATTACGCAAAAATTGCTCTTTTTTTCAAACTCACTGACTATAAAAGTACATCGCTCCAACTCGCGTAACATAGAACCGCGTGCGCACATGGCTGCTCATGATATTATCTGTTAATGAACTCGGCGTTCATAAATATTTAATTATACCGCACGCGAACTCGGCAACTTTCTGCACACCTTTGCCGCGTGTGTAGTTATTATATATACCTATAGACTACAGTCGGCTCGGAGGTGAAGGGCCGACTCGGCTCGCCGAAAACGATCGTGTAAGGTAGGTGGTATACCGCGCTCCTGGGGCCCAAGTGAATATTAAAAACGAATATAGTGCCCCGCTTACGTCGGCTTCGTAATTTATGCCGCGGAAACACCCGAATTTCGGACTCGACTTTCTTTATGCCCCGCTCTCATTTCGCCTTTAGAATTCCTCTCGCGGAGGAGTCGTTACGTGGCACAAAACGTGTAGTTCCGACTTAGCGAATGGTTATAATATACAGGTGCTCCGGCGCAAAACAAACTGCACGCGCGTGTGTGTGCGGCTTTCGTGGCTTTACACGCGCAATTTTGGGCGCGAGCGCGCGCTTTTTTCGAAGCTTTTTAAAAACGCGTTCGAACTGCGCCACCACCGATGACTGAAATTTTTTCGCGAACGTGCGGCCCTGTGTATATATTGTGGATATAGCTTTGGAAGAGGCCTCGGTGAGAGTGTTTGAAAATTTTGGAGATTTTTTTTAATGGGCATTCCACGAAAGTTATTGATTTATGGTCGGCGAACGGGATGATTAGGCATCACGCGTGTGTTGCCCTTCGAAGGTAATGATTAAAGTTGTACAGATTTGAAAAATTCCTGTATGAATATATATCGTGTATTCTTAGAATAATCGAAAGTTCACGTAAATGTTGTTAAATTGTTGTGTAAAATACACTACCCATATTTGTGCAACATCGTTAAAAAATATTTTCTTGTATAATTATTGAATTTATTCTCGTGTATACATTTGAGAGTTATCAAAATATTGACGTGAATCAAGTTTCCGAAATAAAGTTTACATTACGTTACATTGACCTTTCCGAGTTCACAATAGTTCACTGACCTGTCAGATTCTAATCAAACTCTATTTAGTAATGTATTCGACTTTTCTAACATGAAAAATGCGACATGAAATTTCCTTTCTGCAATCATTCTAATATACATTTATTCTATTACAAAACAATAATTATGTCAATCTCCGATCTCAATAAAATACGTTTATCAATAGCAAAGTTGTAGCTCTATTGCTATACTACCTCCTAATTCCGGGACAAATCTATACGAAAGTTCACGATACGCGAGTACAGGCGGCTCTCCCTCTCTCGCAAGCTCCGCCATCATCAGCGCCGAATCTCGCGCCGGCTGTCGCGAGCGTGAGAAAGCCCCCGCGGAATGGCTGCGCATCGCGACCGCGTGTCACAAAGAACCTTTGCTCCCGTCCTCCCCGTCGTCGTCGAGCGAGCGAGCGAGCAAGAGAGAGTCTTTCTCTCTTTCTCCTTCCTCTTTCTCTCTCTCTTTCCCGGCGCATCTCCGCGTTCCCACCCTTGAGGGCCTAGCACTCGCATGACCAAATATAGAGGACCGCGCGTCTCCTCCCTCTCTCGCGCTCCGCGAATTGAGCTCTGCACCAGGGCTTTTTGCCCCGGGAGCAGAGAGAGGGAGGCACTACTAAGCGATCGGCCGAATTCCTGCGGAGAGAGACAGAGGAAGATGCCGATTTCACATTATGCGGCTGCAGCGAGGTATATATGCTGCGTTTCGCGGTATCGCGCGCGAGGTGGTCCCTCTGCGCGAGGGCTTTTAAATGCTTGCGGCGAAGAAGAAGCTTGATTACCTGCGAAGCCGAAGATGAAGTTTCGCTCTGCGGCTTCGAGCTGATCATTCAGCGTCCGTGGAATGCGGCTAGCCGGAGAGAACTTCAGGTTTATATATAAGTAGGCTACGAAAGAAGTCACTTCCTTTCAGTTGCATGGGAAAAAGCAGAGTAATGGATATTGATATACTTTCGTTACGTAAGGGTATCGGTATGGAAAGACTGAAATTTTCGAACATTCTATTTCAGGAAAGTGAGCGCTATTAAGTATACACAATGTCATAAAGTTTATAAATTTGAAACAGTAAATCAAATGTTATTTCCCATTGTATTTCCTATACAAAAAATTGATGAAAAATGTAATCGCGCAGGAAAAGTATAAAATAAAAAAAAGATTCAATAAGCCCCTCATAAATTGTACGCGAATAACAGCGTGACGTTGAAACTTCAAATGCTCTTATGAACTTCAAAGCAGAGCACCAGGCCGCGTTCTGACTCACGGACGACAAACAGTTAGCCGCCGCGCGATAGAGGCTAATCTCGAGCCACCCCAATTGACGCACCATAATCATCATCATCCTCGTGCCAAATCCGACAACCATATCACACAACGTTTTTTTCGCACTCGCGCGTCAATCCGCCCGCAAGGAAAATAAAAACGGCCGCGCAGCTATGCGCCGATTTATCTCACGCCCCCGATGTATCGCAAAAACGGGCTACTCGCTTTTTCGCCGACTCGGAGAGAGAGAGAGAGGTCGACGAATCATTCGGCCGCCCGCATGAGTACTGCAGCACCGCACACGTGGCTTTTTTCGCTTCGCTCTATACTAGAGGCACTTATCAAGAGCCGCCTCTTTCTCTCTCTCTCTCTCCCGTTCTCGCTGTGGATTTGCGCCCGGCGACGTCTCGATGTTGCTAGCCGAGTGGCAGCGGTCTCTAGCCACTGCTGTTGCTACTCCGGGCTGTGTATATCGCTGAGTTTATATAGGTGTAAGTGTGTATTGAAGCGGTTATCGCACGCCGCAGATTACGAATTAGCGCGGACCGCCGACGCCGATGACGCTGGCGATGATGATGTTGTACGCTCGGCTGTATTCCCGTGTGTATACTAATATATATGTATATAGAATGATTTCTGCCGAAGTGCTGGGAATTGATCTGGATGGTGACATATGATGAGAACGATTTACTTCAATATTTGCTCTGGTATTTGCTATTGTGTTAAATGCGCAGTTTCGAGCTAAGAGTTGAATAGATTTCAGAGTTATTATCTGAATGCCTGGTTCGCGTTGAAGATAAAGTATTTTCGTCGAGGCTGTCTGATGTAGCTTTGAAGTTGTAGGAGCTCTGGCTTTGTCAGAAGTAAGTTTGAAAGCCCGAAGAGAACGAACCGTATTGTTAAAAGAAATAAATTATAGTTGGTAGAATTAGTGTATAAGATTTACTTAAATAACCAGATACAGTAAAGCTTCGAGTATAAATTTAAATTATTATTAAGTTTTATATTTTATACGTAAGTCAACTTCTCGCGATTTTAACATATCAAGAAAAATGATTATATAAATAAACAGTTTTTATATATAAACAACTAAGGTTATGAAAACAAAAATCTCCATTCGTTGAAATTAATCGCTGAAAATCCAAAACAAAATTAAAAAAGCATGAGAAACCCGTCTAAGGTTATATAGAAAGTTCGTAGCCGAATAGAGGTAATGTTAACGCGAGTGTTTATGTTTATGCACAGTATAAATAGACACTAAATAAACGTATGATAGAGAAACTGACATCCAAATAATTATGACAAAAATAATTAATTAAAAGTTATCGAATGGTAACTGCTTCATAATCATTAAAATATTATCCAAATAAAGTTTTTACGTATAAATTAAAAGGAATTTCATTGAATTTGTTTACTATAGCCACATATGTTATTTTCGTTAAGCTAATGACGACGATCTCAATCATTTGTGACATTGCAGCGTAACATATGGTACACTTGAGTAAATTTTCGAGTATATAAAGTAATAACGTTTTGTTTCCCAGAAAATTTTTTAATCTTTATTTAACATAAACCTGAGAAAATTTAATAACAAGACAATTTTGAATTATACACATGCTTTGCAAACACTGCATAGCAACCGGGTATTATAATTTTATGATATTTAATTGCTGTGGTTAATGAGTGATCTTATCATTGTGCATATAATACCAGAGGATACATAATTGTGCTACGAGGAAAATCCCTTCGCAGTGGACGACGCATACGTTGAAAATTTTATGAAATCATACAGAATGGAATTGCATAACATACAGTATACTATATACTTTTGAAGTATTTCTCAAACAAACCAGAAAATCTTCTATCTTCTGTACAGTCATTCCCCTATTGCTATACGCTCGTATAAAATACAGCAGAAAATCTCGACAATCCAATTCCGCTGAAATAGAAATCGGTTTTCGTCGTTATCCCCACCTATAATACGAGCAATCGCGCCAGCGGCACTTTCTTTCCCCCTTGCCTATATATCTAGATCCGACATAACGAAGTCGATAGCCTTCTTCGCAGCCTGGGGATCGCGCGATTGTTCTTGCCTATCCTCGTAAAATGTTTTGCCCCGCCGTCTGTTTCGCCCGTCCTTCGGAGCAGATCGACGTCCTCCCGCGCGTTTTTCCCCGCGCTGTCTACGTGCGAGAAAGCAGCTCTTCTCAGCGCGCACTGTACCTACCACCGGCGTATACAATTTTCGTATATAGGCAAAACCTCCGGCGCGATCGGTGCGGCGTGTCATCATGCCGGAAAATCAGCGCGCGAGGCCTTGAAAAATCGCTCGACGAGCGCTAAAGAACGTGACCTCACTCCAATCTAAAAGTAGTAGTGGTTGTGGTAGTAGTCGTCGGATGAGTGACCACCGCCGCGACGTCGTGCTCACTCACTCAGGCTATATACTACTACTACTATTACGTACTACTACGACGACGATGTCGAGTATATGTACGTGCGAGGGACGAGGGGAGCGTGTGTATGTTGCGCATAATACGGGAGCGCGGCAAATCGGTTCGTTTGAACTCTTAATGAGGTAAATGCGTTTATTAAATGCATTGCGCCGCTGATACTGCGAGCTACAGCTCGGGGAATACTCTATGTACTGTAACACTCGTTTGCGTTTCACGGCTATGACGGATTGCATCGACTGAATTTCGTTGCGGCTCCGCTCCTGTAATGTGTATACTTGGTTCATGCTAAAAATAGAGTGTTATTACGTTTAATGAGGTCGTCATTTTTTATCATCTTATTGTTACTGGCTTTTTCAAAGTCTTCGATTTATATTCGTGACTGCGTTTGCATGCATGATTTTTTGCATACATATGTAAGTCAATACTAAGCAAAGTATTACTTTTAGAAACCCATCACTGTACATAACCATTCTTTGAACCAGCTGTTTATTTTATTTTAAACCTGTTAAAACGAAGTAATTAGAAACGTTCACGTGTTTACAAAAATAATCGAACCGTTATATTCGAAAAGCTGTTCAACTACACCTCGATTCATCATATTATTATTTTCTAAGGAAATCAAAGTTAAAGACAGTTTATAATAATACAGCAATTTGAAGAAACGTTGTTATTACGCAAGATCCTATTATACATATCCAAAGCGCAACACGAGTATTGTTACCCCAACAAATTACATAACAATTTCAATTGCTAGTGCAATTACCGAAACATGCATAACATTATGACGATTAGTACGCACTTTTTACCCTCCGCCCATAAGTCACACATTACTTGCAAATGCTCGACAACCGCCAACCGGTATATCAAATCAGCTCGTTTGAGCGTTCAGCAACGCAAATACGTTGTTATTAAACGCATTGCTCTTGCGCAGGTACACATGCAATTTTCCTTCGTGGCCCCTCGCATATATACGCGACGTACATGTATACACAAGTACGCGAGGTTTCCCCTCGCGCTGTATACTCGGATGCGGGACAGGAGGAGAGGCCGCTTTTAATTCGCCGTTTCTCCGTTTGCCACGACGTCGGCTCTTCAAGTGCAGATTTTATCGGGGATCTTAATTTATTAGCCTCCCGTCAATTATATATGTATAAAACGTATGTGGGTTTGCGAAAGTCCAGCTTATTTCGTTTAGAGGAAGTTTAGAATAAATTTTATCGTTTGGAGTCAGACGCTGACTCAAAATTTTTTTTTTAATATTTTGTGTCCAAGATATAAGCAGTTTTTGTCTATATTGCTATTTTCGATTAAATTTTTATCATTTTTACTGTTTATAGTTGTGTATTCTCATTAATTACTAAATTTTCGATCGGTTCAGGTACCTGAGACTACACCAAGTATACCTTCTCTACTCTACGACACAACTGCCAACGTCGGTCGCGAGGATTACCTTGAACCGCACAAGCGCGCGACCAAATGAGATTTCGATATTGTCATTTCACGGCCAGATAAACTCGCTCTCCACTATACGCGCTCTTATACAAAATTAACTACCTCTACACCGAGACATTCCATCGTGCTAAGCCGCACGTTCAAAGGTCTCAGGCGCGGTGATAACGAAAAGCAATCATCGGAAGTATGCAGATCGCAGCAACCGCCGCGCACTTCCCTGTGGCTCGCGAAATATCCTTCGCGTATATGCGAATGTGTGCGCGACCAAGAACTTCTATATGTGTGTATATATATATGCGTGCGACCGCAGGCGAGAGCTGCCGAACTTCACCGAATATTAGAGCGCGCAGGGCCGTAGAATGAGCCGAGGAGTGCCACGTGCGGTACGTGGCACGTTGTCGGCAAATTTTTTTCTCACTAATTGTGCCGGGAAAGTGTGAAATATGATGATGAATAAATGTAATACGCTTGTCTGGGAGGGGAAAAAATGGTGGATGCGGTGTCTGGTTGCAAATTAATATAAGCGGAAGTGTGCTTAAGAGTGGAAAGCTGTAAATTATTTATTCAATAGGCTAATTATTAAATAGTTGAAAAATAAGTGCACTGTGTTAGTAGGATATTTTTACAACTATTAATAGGCTTATAATTAGTTTCGTGGTACTCCTTCAGTTACGTACTGTGTTCATTGAATTAAATTTTTCATATTAGTAATTCAAAATACTATTAAAGGTGATTAAAAATAGCAAGTTTTTTCATTTTAAACTTTTTTTTTCAAATAATCATTTCGATCTATTACATTATTAATGTTTTTAATGACACGTGACTTTAACATCCTTGAAAAGTATAGCGAGGAAATGTTAATGTTCAATTAATTGGCTGAAAGGTTTATTTTAAAAAATTTAATTTTTGATATATTGGTGTAAAATTGACACTGTAAATATGAAGATTTTAAATAATCAGTTATCTAAAGCAGAAGCAATTTTTGGACGCGCAAATATTTAATTTTAAATTGAAACACGAACAAAGTTTTAAGAAGTATAAACAGCCTAAATTAATTAAAAACAAGAATCAAAAGTATGACTAGCATTTTATGTAGTTAAATTATTTTAAGAAAATCACTTTGCAAATCACTGTGTTTGGATGAAAAATTAAACGTTCCGTTAAAAAATAAAATTCATGAAATTAAAAGTTATTTTTGTATATTTTTAGCGTATCACATGTGCATTTAAAATTCAAGAACAAAGTAAATCCCATACACGCAATTGATTGCGGGTACAAGGAAAAAATCAGAAATGCGGGTTCTGGTTTTTGATAAAATTAAAGGAAACGGTCATAATGTTGAAACAATGATATATAAATATAACGTAGCTGTATATAAAAATGTTGAAAAATTCCATTGTATAATTATTATCATTGTCAATGGCAAACGCATAAATCATGTTGTAAATCTAATCTCCTTCCTTGTTATTAATTATATTGTTAAAATTTTTAAATATAGTTATTTATTCTAAGTTTTGTTCTTTTTTTTATTTAATTAATTTGGTACTTTGGAAACATTAATTGGGCAAATTTCTGTGCAATTAATAGTTATATTAAGCATCTATTTTGTGCGATAAAGTATTTGCGATTAAGTTGTAAAATTCATAACGTAGCACGCGATATAACAATTCCTACCTAGCCGTCAACCGACTTCCCACAATGTACAAACTTTCCCTGCTCCAAAATCAATTTTCCCACTCGGACAATTTCTAACCGATCTATCGATTCGATGACGCGACATGTATAGCATCACGAAACCCCGTCAACCTTCAGAGCCCGATGCTGCCCCGTCGGCGTCCGGGCTGTTTCTGAGACGGCAGTGTTGCGCTCTCTCGCGACCGTCCCAACCCCCCGGCCCCCTCCAGCCGTCCCGCACTAATCTGCCGTCGCGCGCCGCGCCGCGGCGAAATCCGCACACGCTTGCTATTTCCACCTACTCTGTCTCTCTCTCTCGCTCCCTTCCCCCACTCCGGTAAGACATGCGGCAGAGAGCGAGCCTCTCGTCGCGCCGGCGCTGCCGGCATTCTGACCTGGTAAGCCGCCAGTGTCGGGTCGACGATCGCGGGCAGCAAACGACGACGACACACGCACGACGAACTTGGAGGAGAGCGAGCAGACGTACACGCGCCTACCACGGAGAAGAGCTGTGAGTCGCCGCTCCGCCTTCCCGCCTCCCCCGCCCGCCGCCGTCGAACAATTTGCATTTTCGCATCATCGCTGAAGAAGCGATAATACTCCATCTCCCCCTCCTCCCTTCCCTGTCCTCGTGTGCCGTCGGTGCGGTGGCCTCTGGCGAAGACGAAGCAATTGCAACTTCTTCCCGCAGTGCGTGAACGATTGTTTTATCCATACAAGCGTTCGCCAGAGATATACACACAGACGCAC